>OZ020195.1:25433669-25497137 GCA_963971165.1 Philopedon plagiatum
ACGTTTTATTTCGCAATTTTTTTACCGTCCCCCCTCCATGTAACACTATGTAGACATTCAGTTTGACCCCTCCCTCCCCCCGTAACTTAACTTTTTACATTAAATATGAATGAAATTTCCAAAATTCAAATACTTTTCGAGAGAGAAAAGTGTTACGTAAAAATAATACTTAACCCCCCCCCCTCCTTGTAACGCCATGTAGACATTAGTGGTCACCCCTTATGCTAACACACGTTTGACTGGTAAATGCGAGACACAGTGCATTCAAGTAATGGGGAATCGGGACAAAAATCAAAACTCCAAAACCACTTATTATTTGAATATCATTTATTTACACAATAAATTTATAAAAAACGTATAAACGTACGGTAAGTAGATGTTTAGAGGCTAAAAACAAATATCTACACACAGACGAATGTTAAAAGCTTTACTATGAATCTGAATCGCTTTTATCCGTATCTTCGAGAATATTCGTGATATTTTAGCTAATAATGGCTTGCTTTCATCCTCGCTGATCAAGAAATATTCTTTAAGGATATTATCGGCTTCGCTTTTTAGTTTTTTGGATATGTTTGTTCTGTGTATAACTAATACTAGATCTAATATTAAAATTAACCTATTCATTAAATCAATGTTCGATTCCATCCGAGATGTCTTTCGCATGTGTGTAAGTCTTTCCTTGTGAATTTGTTTGTGTCGGGCTTCTAAGGCACTCTTCATTTCGCCGATTGGAATATGAAAAAGTCCAATAATATCGTAGGGATGAACAAGTATTTTATGAATTGTTTCGGGAATATTATTCTAAGAATACTTTTGAAGATATAGTTCTTTGGTTTTCCTAACAAGAGTGTTAAATCTGGCTAAATTACTATTTGCTCTACAATTTCAGTTTTAAAATAGTATGAAACTTAAAAAGTAATAATTCCTCCTTAAGGCCAGTAATTTGAGCACTTAGTTTATATTGCTCAAAGAATTTTCTAGCTTGCTAGCTTCTAGTATTGCCGTCATTGGAAGCATCATAGCCAGGCTTTGGTTTGTCTATTTTTGTCCAATCTGTTTTTTAAGTTCGTGCGTTTTTTGATTTGTTCTTTTATTTTTTTAAAGTCTGCGGTTGCCCTCCATTTTCTAAAAGTCGATAAGCTATCTTCAAGCAACATTCCAAAAAACGAATCCAGTAGTGCAGTGTAAACCGTACTTGCATTTTTCTGAATCTGGAATAAGTTTACTTAAATTTGTCTTATTTACTGTAGGCTTTACTCCACAAATATAGCAAGTTGATGATGATTTTGTTTTCGTTACAGTGTTACATTCACTGCCGTTAATTATTGTCAGGTGAAATTGAAAAGTAACGTTAAACAGTTCATTATACTAACATTTGTAACTTCATTATTGAAATACTTTTCAAATTTGTTATGTTATTCATTCACTAATATTATGTCTTCTTCGGAAAATAAAAATTTTAATGGTCGGCAATATAACGATGACGACGATCGCTTCTTTTTCCAAATTAATGACCCTGATTTTTTTTCTAATAATATTAAAGAAACAAAGGCTATGATAAACATAAACTAATCAGTAACACTTTGTTCTAAAAATGTTTATTTGTAAGTACTATGGCCTGAACTTCTACCAATCAATGCCCCATTTATATACAAACAAAGACGTGTTAAATTTGCGGAATTTACATTTTCAATGCAGTGAACATTAACAAGTTCGGCAATACTGCTAACTATTTTGTTTAACATATCAAGAATATTTACCCAACAAGAGTTTCAGAAACAGTAGCAAATTCAGGGAAAAATATATAAACTAGAAAATGTTGTATACTATTTACAAGTGACCTTAATACAGCGTAAATGCGTTCAGATGAGTTCAGATCCAAATATAGAGCAAGGGTTTGGTGCAAAGGTGTTTTTTTTCAACTAACCATGAAGATGAAGTTGACTGAGTAGATATATAAAATCACAAAACGCAATCAAATTGTTCTGGACTAAAATTTTGTAATAACGGCTTTACTTTGCGTCTTCTTGTTTTTTCGGAACATTCCTCAAATTGCTTTTCTGGGCGGCCTAAAAGTGAAGTATCTATACTAGTATATTTGCTGCTACTTGCAGAGGAGATGACGCTACATGGCACTGAAATAGTGGTTGCTAAAAAACACTTTCCTTTTTTAATAAATAGGATTTTATACGCGAGCACTTTTCCCACTTGGATTTTAGGGTAGCACACACCAAGTATGAAATATTTGCTAATTCTGGTTCGTCAGGGCTCTTAATATTATATGCGATCAAAATCAACTGCTTTATTGCACTAAATCTTTTCTCACTTTCAGCTAAACTTGGAAACAATCACCAAACGTATCGCACCTGAATAAAACAAGTTATCTCAAAAGTTTGCAAGTATTTGCAAAATTACAATAAATGCTATACAAAATACAAAATTGCATATACACGGTGTCCCATATAAGAATGCACACTACAGGGATCTCGTAAATCAGAAGAGATACAAAAATGATTAAATTAGAGAAAAGTTTCGCTTTGCTGAACCCTTCAAAGTCACGATTCGAAATCTAAAAAAATCCGATTACTTCCGAAGATATTTGGGAAAAACCGAATTTTCCCGATTTCGTTTTTATTTTTTTCTGACTCTATTTAAAAAGATATAACAAAATAAATTTCACATTCCCATTGCCACTTTTTCTGCTCTACAAGCCTGCGTTCTTAGATTTTCAATACGACGTTTCGTTTGTTCGCAACCATCATCAACTTCATTTTTTTAAATAGTCGAAGAATTTTGTTTTATTCCTAAAAAATTCTAATTTTAATTCTAAGTCCCACGACATATCGCTTCTTACATTTATCCGACGTTTCGGACGAAAAAATCATCATCAATATTATTTGATGATTATTATGAAGGAACGAAACGTCGGATCAAAAATCTAATTACGTTATCATGTAGAGGAGAAAAAATTACATGGGAATGTGGATTTTATGTTGACCTGCCTTCTTTTGTGAAATCAGAAAAAAATTAATTGCCAAAATTTTTTGTTTCAAATTTCAAGAATTCGTAGATTTTTTTCTGATTCTACTGTAAGAGATAGATTAAAATAAATTTTACATTTTTATTGTCGTTTTTCTCCTCTACAACATGACGTCATTCAATTTTTGATTCTACGTTTTGGCTTTTCTCGACCATTATCAACTTTTTTTTAAATAATCCGAAAATTTTATTTTAGCACAGTTACATTGCCCTTGTTATTCTGAACATATGATTAAATAAGATTGTTTCAATGAACTTTTTGTAGCGTAAAAATAAAATATTTTGTTTTTTGATAATAACATCTTGCTTACTTGCACGTATGTGATACGTCGTTGAATTCAGAATAACAAGGGCAATTTAACTGTGCTAAAATAAAATTTTCGGATTATTTAAAAAAAAGTTGATAGTGGTCGAGAAAAGCCAAAAAGTAGAATCAAAAATTGAATGACGTCATGTTGTAGAGGAGAAAAACGACAATAAAAATGTAAAATTTATTTTAATCTATCTCTTACAGTAGAATCAGAAAAAAATCTACGAATTCTTGAAATTTTAACATAAATTTTGGCATTTAATTTTTTTCTGATTTCACAAAAGAAGACAGGTCAAAATAAAATCCACATTCCCATGTAATTTTTTCTCCTCTACATGATAACGTAATTAGATTTTTGATCCGACGTTTCGTTCCTTCATAATAATCATCAAATAATATTGATGATGATTTTTTCGTCCGAAACGTCGGATAAATGTAAGAAGCGATATGTCGTGGGACTTAGAATTAAGATTAGAATTTTTTAGGAATAAAACAAAATTTTTCGACTATTTAAAAAAATGAAGTTGATGATGGTTGCGACGAAACGAAACGTCGTATTGAAAATCTAAGAACGCCTGCTTGTAGAGCAGAAAAAGTGGCAATGAGAATGTGAAATTTATTGTGTTATATCTTTTTAAATAGAGCCAGAAAAAAATAAAAACGAAATCGGGAAAATTCGGTTTTTCCCAAATATCTTCGGAAGTAATCGGATTTTTTTAGATTTCGAATCGTGACTTTGAAGGGTTCAGCAAAGCGCAACTTTTCTCTAATTTAATCATCTTTGTATCTCTTCTGGTTTACGAGGTCCCTGTGGTGTGCATTCTTATATGGGACACCGTGTATAGATTTATATAGTTTTTCTTAAAGCTTGCAAAACTTGGAAAAAAAAATTAAAAATTTGCACATTTTCTTTCATTGCATCTAAGAATTAAACAATCTACAAGAAACTCAATCAAAACTGCGTTTTTATATAATTTACATACCTGGGTTTTGATTTTTATCACAAAAACACTTTAAACAAAACACTTCAAAAGTTACAACCGTATAAAACTAAGGTAAAATGCAACTAAACAGTAGATCTTACCTACAAATATTCCTTACTTTATCGGCATAATCTCATTAGGATACTTGGAAATTTGAATGATTTTCTCTGACAACGTTTTACCTGGTCACTTTACTACCCTTTTAATACCCACTTACCTCCATATTGAATGGTGGAACATTAAATTTTTGTCCACGCTTCATTGCACCGTGCGACGCTCCGCCGCCAATGATTTTCATATTTTACTATTATTGGTTATAAAATTATTCTTACGTTCTTACAGCCTTTAATTTGTAACCATTATGGTATGGTCCGTGATATAATATCCACTTAAAAAATTTGAACAATCATTAACGGTATTGTTTAGGAAAACGAATTGTTCGGTTTCTCTTTTACAATGGTCCTTTTCGGGGTTTTCCGAGAAAATGAATAATGGCATCTTGTAGAGTCAACAATTAAGATTCCAATTAGAGAACGAGAACTGAGCTTTGAAAACTGTTTTCAGGAAACTGTAGGTTTTAGATTTCCATCCATCCCAACACAGGCATTTCTGGAACTTTTTGGGGGAAACTCTGAATAATGGGACTTTTATAAGATCATTAATAAAGTACTTTTCTTCCAAATCAATTTTATTTTTTGTAGTCATCTGGAATTTAGTAGTGTTAATAGTTATTGTTAATTTATTAAGAGGCGCATATCCCTAATATTTGGGTTTATGATTTTTACTTAGTTATTATTCAGTTATTTGCTATAAAAAAAAACAATGCATTTCTACTGTAGGTACATAAAATAAGACATACAATTCACTAAAGAAATCAAAATTTTATTTTGTACTAATTTCTTTTAAACCCGCCCGAATTTTTAAATTGCATTATATGCTTTTCCTAGATATCTGCTGTGGAAAAACATTTTTTATAGCAAACAACTGAGCAACAAGAATACTGATGAGTACATCTTTGTATATCCCAGTTATAAAGAATAATGGTTTTACAACATTTTTGTTAATTTTTAAAAATAACTTAATAAACAGCAGTACAACAGACAATCACTTTTTAGTTTAATTGTGATGACAGTGCAGAGAAACTAAATATAAACTAAATAAGATTATTTAAACAGGGTGTTCCTTAAACAACCTTCTCTCCGCTTTTTTTCAGAGAAGATTTATAAAATTCTGGATATGAGAAAAAAATGTAGGACGGATTTCCCATAAAGGTGATTTTATATGAACCTGCTTGTTATGTGTCAACTACTAATTTTATTTTATTCTAATGATAATACAGAAAAATATTTAACAATACTGGATTACAGCATTTTAACGCACATTTTACGTTATGTTCGTTCTGTATTGATGCTTTTCAGAATTTCTTAGTTAAGAAAAGAGATCAAAAAGATGTATTCTTAAGTCAGATTTAATCATAATCCCTTCGTGGCTTTGACAGCGTATTTTTTTAAGTTAATTTTTATTTGGAAGGGTTTGTCTGATACCTTACCTCAGTAATTTGTGAGATATAGGTATATTTTTCAAAAAATATACCACGTCAAAACCTTTAGGCACTTTTTTTAAATGCACTACGCTCTAACGCGTTGGCGGTTGTATTTAGGGAAACAGTCCAACACGTGTTTTCTTATTTGTAATATAGATATATATATACAGGGTGTCCCAGGATAGGTGTTACGATAGGACAAATGGGTCAAAAAATTTTGAATTTGAAAATGGCATTTTGGGAACATGCCCCGCTTGGTCCAAAACTGAGGAATACAAAATTTCACTCGGATTGGTATTATACAGGGCGAGTTATAACTAAAAATATGAAAAATGGCCAAGAGTAAAGTACTCTTATTTGTCCAAGTGGAACAAAAGCTTAGTAGAAAAAGTTGTTCAGAAATGAAACTAATATTATAATTGGAAATTAGAGCTTTCTAGTCAATATTTTTATTTTTGTCAAATTTTTGAAATGTAATAGTACATTTTCCACCACTGTCGTATTCGGTTTTTATTATACTTGGAAACTACGTTTTCTAACACGTAATATGTACATTTACCAGGTATAGCCTAATAATGTATTGTAATACAATATTGGGGGAAAATGTACTACATTTCAAAAAATTTGACGAAAATAAAAATATTGAATAGAAAGCTCTAATTTCAAATTATAATATTAGTTTCATTTCTGAACAACTTTTTCTACTAAGCTTTTGTTCCATTTGGAAAAATAAGAGTACTTTACTCTTGGTCATTTTTCATATGTTTAGTTATAACTCGCCCTGTATAATACCAATCCGAGTGAAATTTTGTATTCCTCAGTTTTGGACCAAGCGGAGCATGTTCCCAAAATGCCATTTTCAAATTCAAATTTTTTTGACCCATATGTCCTATCGTAACACCTATCCTGGGACACCCTGTATATATATATATATATATATATATATATATATATATATATATATATATATATATATATATATATATATATATATATATATATATATGCAAAACACAAAAATAAAATAAAAATGACAAAATAAAATAGTAGGACTATTATTTTTGAGTGTGGTCTGGGTGCCCTCCTGCCTACTGCTCTCGCGATTTCTGGACCCTCACCCTCAGGCAGGCTTACACCCAGAGTGGCTGAAGAACAGACCACATTTTGATCAGGATCAAAGAGAGACCTTATATCCAAAATGTTCGGAAGGAATTGGTAAGATATAGCAGCTCGCGCCAAACTACTTACGAATGTTGCTCCAAAACCTTTGGCTGCTTGTGACACAATAGTAAAATAAATGTCAAATTTCTTCGACTGTACAAGTGCACCACTGTACGATAATATAGGGAAATTTCTCTATATATAAATATATAGAAAATGGGGAATTTTCTTCGTCGATATAGGTAATATATATGTCAGAAAATGCAAAAGCTGTCGAATTTCTTCGACAGTGCACCACAGTACGATAATATAGGGAAATTTCTCTATATGTAAATATATAGAAAATGGGGAATTTTCTTCGGTCGATATAGGTGATATATTATATAGAAAATGAAAAAGCTGAAATTCTTTCGCTAGTGCAAAACACAAGGCTGTGAAATGACAAAATAAAATAGTAAGATTATTCTTTTTGATTCTGTACATAGTCCGATGGTAAATGACAAAAGCCAGCGGGCGACAACCCTCGTCCCTTACCAACCCGCACTGAGGCAGCGTAGTAAGGGACACCTCATAACCCCAAAAATATTTGGAGGCAACACCATAATTAGAAATGGTTGAAAGAGCTGGAGATGATGATGATGATGAAAATGCACAGACACGTGTTTATGTATTTATTATGAGGAGGCTCTATGCTGCATTTTATGCAGCGGTTTGTGAAATATTAGCTATTCTTTTTAAACTTTGTACCCCCTTTTTACTCCTTTAGGAGTTAAATTATAAAAAAAACGGACTGACAGATTGTGTTTCAGTCATACAGTTTTGATACTTTCATTGCGGCATCAGCATCCTAACCTTAAAAAAATTGTTTTCGTACTTCTAAATGAATCATTATCTATTTAAAATCAGTGTTTCTTTAACACCAATACTCTTTAAATTCTCTACTTATTTTCTCTTTGATTATAAATTAACTATAATTTGTGTGTAAACTACTCTCCATAGTTTTGCTAGTAAGACAAAAAAAAATTAGCAGAAACTGTCTTAATATATCCCCTGAAGTATTCAACTACAAAAAGCATTCATAAATTTATTGGAAACGTTGGAAAATTGATAGTTACGCACTCATATCCATGATTTATTTTTTACGTAGTGGCTATCTGTCCGCCGGCGCGGCGGTAGGTTATAGTTAGGCTTAGAATTCCGCCGCAAGGCGGACTCATGCAAATAATAAGAACTTATCCGCCGTAAAAATTATAGTGCGGCGGAACGCAATGGTTGATAATTCATTTTCCGCCATTCGACGGATTTTACTGCATAGTAGCTAAGATCCGCCGACAAAATTTTGGCAAGCTTTATAATTTATATATCTATATAAATAACACTCCAAATTTACAAGTTGTTTTTCCCACAAATTTTTAGATCAGCGTTAAAAGGTGAGGTGAGGAGTTGTGAAATACGTTCTCGGACAGGTTTGCTCAGTTTTAGGTTTCAGCAGTATTTTTCCAAAATTTTTGATCTATCTTTGTTGAGTTTCAATCAAACCCAATCAAAACTGCGACTGCACGATTCGTGTTGGTATAAAATTTTATCAACACCGCATCCAACTGACATTTTATTAAATAAGATACTGATGAAACCGAAAACTGAGCAAACCTGTCCGAGAACGTTATTACTACCTGACAAGGAAGTAGACCTTCTGTGTTATTACTACCTGACAGTAAAAAACTCAACAAAAATAAATAAAAAATTTTGAAAAAATACTTCTGAAACCTAAAACTGAGCAAACCTGTCCGAGAACGTATTTCACAACTCCTCACCTCACCTTTTAACGCTGATCTAAAAATTTGTGGGAAAACAACTTGTAAATTTGGAGTGTTATTTATATAGATATATAAATTATAAAGCTTGCCAAAATTTTGTCGGCGGATCTCAGCTACTATGCAGTAAAATCCGTCGAAAGGGGGAAAATGAATTATCAACTATTGCGTTCCGCCGCACTATAATTTTTACGGCGGATAAGTTCTTATTATTTGCATGAGTCCGCCTTGCGGTCTAACTGTAACCTACCGTCGGCGGACTTATAGCCACTACGTATTTTTTAACGATCTCAAAAAAAGGGAAATGGTAACCTATTTTGAAGTTTAAAGTTTCAACCTGTTTTGAATTCATAGATATCGCATTTTAAAAATCATGTATATTGGTTTACTGAACGGTTTGCGCCCTCGCCTTAAATTGCAAGAATTAATTAAGTTGATTTATAAAGTGAGACAATCGTTGTAAAATGGTAAAACCGAAATTTGTCAAATTTGCGATATAAGTACATTTTAAAGTAAATAAATCTTAATACGGAGTTGTGCTTAAAAAGCAGAATTTCAAGTATCAAGTGCCCTCAAACAAATGGTTTAATTTTAATAAACATAAGGATTGTTAGAGTTTAGTACCTAGAGTTTCACTAATTTACAGGATATTAATCTGTCTTAAGATTTTTCGCGGACCCGGTATAATACCCAACCCTTTATTCCGTGACGATTATCGTATTAGTTAAAAATCCAAAAGGAAATGTTCATGCAAATTTAATAATCTGTATATTTCTTGTACCTCCTGAAAAAATGTATTTAACTCCATGTGTTTTTGCAAAACAGATTATTTTTAAAGATACTGAAGGTGTTAAATTCCTTCTACTGTAAATTGATTTGGTACAAACCCAACCACATCACAGAAAAAAGGCAAGATTTGGAGCGACACTAAATTAAAATTCTAAAATCCCATTCGAAGGTTTCTTTCTTAAAAAGGTTTATTTGAAACTTGAGATAACGCTTTTTTTAATTTATTTTCTTCGCCTTCCTTTCGCATTAAAGGTGCCTTTTACATTTCATTAAAAAAAATTAGTTTGGTAAAATAATGCTTTTAAATTTCTTCCTGAAAATAAAGAGGTTATATTATCGATCGGATGGATATAACCAAGTCTTTCTCGAACAAATTTAGATTCATTCTTCGTCTTATTGTTTTAACTAGTCACGTTATTTTATTTTCATGCTTTTTTGTATTTCACTGTTTTAAATTTAATCCTTAGTAGTGCCAACTATACAAATTTTAATGTTTTTTACAAGTTTTAAATTAGATTAATATCTAGTTTATGGCATGTTTAATAAACTTGATAGAGAAGGCTGCGATGTCTAAGATTCATAGCAATTTGTATTAAAAAATATTTATTTTAAAAATTATTGTTAATAACATTCTTTCAAAAGATTGGATATAGTAATTAACTGAACATCTACAAAATGTATTATTGTTGACTTTTTGACCACATTACAGTGATATAAAATAAATATTGCTTGAATTAAAAAGGTAATATTAGAGATCAAATCGTTATATTACATAACACAGAGCGAAGTAAAAACATTACAACGATATGGGCAAGATGAAAAACCAACTCGCTCCATTTTTAACTTACTGGTTGTGGAAGTTCTGAACGTATCCTCCGGGCCCTGATACCCGGCGATGGAGGCTCCTGACAGACATAGGTTTAATGTGACTAGCATCTCCCCGCGGTCACGGCT
This sequence comes from Philopedon plagiatum, assembly GCA_963971165.1. Lineage (NCBI taxonomy): Eukaryota > Metazoa > Arthropoda > Insecta > Coleoptera > Curculionidae > Philopedon > Philopedon plagiatum. The sequence goes on from OZ020195.1 coordinate 25,444,263, forward strand.
GTCACGATTACGTTCATTACGCGGGGGCTCCTTGTGCGACCCCGATAAGACGCTGACTGCCCGTCCGGGAGGACGATCACGGTGGATGCGCATGCTCTCTTCCACAATCATATGTTAAACAATTTTGGACAATTGGGCCTATTTGTGTGTTATTCTAACAGAGTGGGCAGGAATATGCATGACGCTTCAGGAAACGAACTTTCATTATTAGCCCTTTGTAGGTAATAGGCGCGTTTAGGGGACCCTAAATGGTAACATAACATCCTGAGGGATCATTGATTTTTATAAAGTTGCCTGCCTTCCTACACTGGAGAATTGCTTTAGCCTTCCAAGTGTTCTCGTCTATTTGTATTATAATAATTTAAACGCTACTCATGTTACCATGAACTGATAATCATCTACACTATGACACACGCGTTTTTTTACTGTTATTTCAGATTTAGATAAAACTGAATTTTTTTTATTTATACGCAGTTTTTAAGGACCCCTTTTTTGCTTGTATCTTAAAAAATACACTTTATAATATAAATATTCTTTATCGACAAACGTGTAGTTAAAATTAAAAAAATATATATTACTGGCAGAGCTTCTTGGTAAATTTTTTATGTCCACAAAAAGAAATTAGTGGCATAAATTGGACATATGCATTATATGCAGTCCATGATTGGGTTGTCGGGCGATGAGCACAAAAATTAAACACGATTTTATTATACAGTTTAATAAGCAAATCTAGCCTAATTATCACATCTAGCAGCGATTCTTTATCAGATTTGTAACTCATATTGGCACTTTAAAACACAAATAAATATATTTGTTTGTGTTACATAATATCATAATATATTATAATATGAGAGCAACATTTTTATGCTTGTTACAATATATTTTAATATGATATACAACTATTTTATATATCTGTTCCATAAAATTGTCCTAAAAATCGTTTATTTCGTCAATATGACGCAATCGTCGTGCTCAAGTAAGTGAACATAACAAATTTGAGATTTGCTTACGTATCAGATATGTAGGACCTTGTTCTCTATTATAATAATATTTTGTGATGTATACATGCGTTTCATTAAATAAGGATACGTTGTTAATTTTGTAAAAGTTTTCTTTAGGTAAGTAAATTTTATTGACTAATTTCAATATTGTACTCGAAAATTAAAACAGTCCATTTATTAATAATAATGATATCAATTTAAAAAAAAATTATTGAAGCTACATCCGGCTTTGCAGTTATAACTTCGTACATAGGCAATAAATAAAAAAAAAACTAAACTTTTTACATCACTTTTTAACTTAATGTCCACGATAAGGGGAAAGGAAGCGAGACACAGAAACGCCAAATCACTCAGAACAAGGTTATATAAAAATGACTGAGACACAAGAATTTACATCAACCTATTTTAAATCCCAAACGCTTTAAAGATATGAACTAAATCTCAACAAGGCGTGTTTTGCTACTCGCTGTTTTGTAGTATGTTTTTCTCCGCCCACCTTTTTATTTCTTTATCTTTTTAGTAGTTAGTATACTACTGAACATAATAAATTTCTATGATGATGATTTAGGTGCGTTTAACAGCCTTAAAATGTCACTCCATGTTCTACCTGTGCGCTTTTCTGGTATACAACTCTATAAGTCACTTTACACTTTACAGTCTGACAAAAGTAAGCAAAGCTAAGTCAGTGTTCATGAAATTTTCTACTATGTAATCTTACATAAATGCTTTGTTGTTGTTGTTGTTGTTTTTTGATTAATGGCTCTGGTTGAAACCAAATGGCCAGCACCATATATATTACATAAATGCTTTGTATGAAACAATTTGCCACATTTCGCTCTTAATTTTGCATTTTATAATAATATAAGGAGAGGCCACAGTGTGCAGTGTAGACTTGCAGAGTTGTTTCAGAAGAGGGTCCAGAACCCAGTTTATACAGGCTGTTCGGAAAGTGCATCAGGGTACTTGGACATGGACAGGTACGTGGTAAAATAAAGGTAAGTAAAATAAAAGGTATATAACAAGAATTATAAAGCTCAATATTTTCCGATCTACTGCCCATCAAAGTTCAATTTTTTTTCTTATTTTTAACATATTTCGATTATTTATTAACTATTCAAATTGATATTTGGCACAGAGACTCGGCTTGGTGATTTATATCATTCTCTTACAAAAACGTTTCTCTACTGTACCACCAGAGGGCAATCCAAAATATTAATTTTCCCTTATATTTTTTGTTTTGACAGATATTGCAAAAACAAATGCCATTTTAAAGATAATAAAATACTAAACAAAGAAGATACTCTTCATTCGAGTCGATAAACCTCACTGGTTAGTCGCAAATTAGAATTAAAGATTTTATCATTAAATCAGTTTTTCAAATTTAAATCAGTTTTTCAAATGGAATCAAAGAATCAAGTTACTATGAAAAGAAAACCGAAATGTTATTTCACAGATAAAAAATAAACAATAATAGCAAACACTTTTGTTATTTTTGTAAAGTATTGAGTTAGTGTTAAAACATTCATTTAATTAAATAAAATTAAAAATAAATAAAAATATCATCGTTGTTATTTAATTTTCCGGTAACCTTCTATCTTATAATTTTAATAACATATTGATTAAGTTATTGTCAGATTTAACTAAATTTGAACCACGGTAACATGACTTTTTGCTTCCATTTAAAAATCTGATTTAATGATAATTAAATTTTTCAGCCAGATTCTCCAAAGCTAGTCAGGTCTAATTTGACAGCCAAAAGTTTTCAACTGACAAGTATAAGAATAAGACAACTAAGATTTATACTGTGAATTTATTTCTGAGCTTTTTCTCACATCTGTAAAGAAAAAGGCAACTTTAGTACATACTTTCGACAATGATAGAACTAACTTCATTAGCAGCAACTCGTTCCAAGATAAAAGATCATTTGGACACCAAGAAAATCGCTGAAATATCACAATATATAAGTTTTTAATGGCGACTTTTTAACAATGACAGGATGGAAACCTGTAAAAACATAACTGAGCAACTATAAGGTCTTAATTTAAACCAGTACTAAATCTTAAACCTTCTTAGTGAATCTGAATGTTTAATTCTAGTTTGCAACTAAACGGTAATGTTTATCGATTCGGATGAGAAGTAACTTTTTTGTTTAGTATTTTATTATCTTTAAAATGACTTGTTCATTTTTAAAATATCTGTCAAAACAAAGAATATATGGTAAAAATAAAATTTGGGTTTCAGGCAAAGCGCCCTCTGGTGGCACAGTAAAGAAACATTTTTTATAACAGAATGATATAGATCGCCAAGCTGAGTCTCTGTGCCAAATATAAATTTGATTAGTTAAGAAATAATCGAAATATGTTAAAAATAAAAAAAATTAACTTAGGCTGTAACTAAAAAAATATTGAGATTTCGAATTTTTGTTGCATGACTTACTACCTTTATGTTACCACGGAGAATCACCTGTCCAAGTATCCTGACGCATTTTCATGTATATTTACCAAATTATTTCATTTTGTTGGTCGTTCACCTACCTAGACAGAGCAAAAATCACAATAATGTTGTGTGAAACTTCATCTCGTTTTCCCAAAATTGTATTTTTGTCACTGTCTAGCTCCAAATATACAGAAATAATCAACCGGGAGTAAGCGCTATTTTAGCAAGTTAATAATTGATATTTCACATACTTATGTAGACCAAACAATATATTCTAGAAAGGTTCATCTCTACTAGATTTGTATTGCTGTGGTCAAAATATTCTTTATATAACTGTGGTGATCGTTTCTTGCCTTAAAAATTTTTTTATTATGAACCTTTCACGGCATTGTGGAAAACCCTTAAAATGGCTATCTGTTTAGGAGCCGAGATAGCTATTTCTCCACCTCCAAATATTTTAGCCCCATTCACAATATCAGTTGTTTTCTACAGGAAAACATTTTAAACAATTCCTTTAGCTTGATTTAGACATCAAAAGAAATCGGTTTTCCTTTCTTATTTTGACCATCACTAACGTTCTTTGTACCTACCAATCCTACCATCATTAGATTAAACATTTCTATGATCTTTAGTAATTAAATACAGCATCTAGACCTAAAATTTCTTATGAAACAATATAAAAAAACCTCAATGCTTTTTTAAAATTTTCATAGCCAAAATCAAAAAGAATACTTTCCGGAAAAGCTAAAATAGGTTTATTTCCAAAATAAGTAAATATTAAGTGCTACGTTATTTTAGAACAGCCTTTTTGGATCCTGTTTTTTAACGAATACAAATGAATTTCTTGGGCTAACTATGGGCTAAAATGAAATAAATATTTAATTATGGAATTTATTCCTTAATAAAAATTATTCAAAATGTTGGTCCGTTATGTTCAATTAAAAAAAAAGTATTAACCGTTTTGCTTTTTCGGTCAGTTACTTTTGTTAGATTCGGGAGACGGAAAATTTGTAACATCTACATTTAAATAAATATCCAGTTCAGGAATATGCTACAACCATTCGGTTAAAATCCTTCAACTGGAAAGCTTCAGCCCATCTTTATTTGAATATAAGGCTTTTTATTTGATATATACTTTTCTTTTTGCCTCTTATTGTACTCATACCAGTATTGTACTCATACCAATATTAAATAAATTAAACTTAAAATAATGTTCCGACAGGTATTTCTTTACAGATTTATCCCCCTATCAGTTAGTACCTGTCAAGTGACGGCACTGTTCCATGAGAATGCGAGTTGCTAAAGACAGATAAATAAAAAACCTTAGCAAACTGCACCAATTTTCTTTTTAAACAATTGCGTTTGCTCAGAATTTTTGCTTATATTTTTTATTGAAATATATAAAATCTAACGTTCAGATTCACTAAGAAGGTCTAAGATTTAGTATAGGTAAAAAGGTACTAAAATAGCCCTTTTCTCTATGAATTTGCGAAAATCCTCAGAAACAAGTTTATAGTATAAAACTTAGTTGTCTTATTCTTACACTTGTCAGTTTAAAACTTTTGGTTGTCAAATTAGACCGCACTAGCGTTGGAGAATCTGGCCGTAATTGTCCAAGCTAATAGAGTGCAACTCCTACATATAAATTATTTTTCTAATAATTTTAGTTTGCAAATAATACTGTTTTGATTCGGAAGTTTATTTATGCTTCAAAAAATTAATTTGAAAAATTCGTACATTATTCTTTAATGATGGAACAAAGAAGCTTTTCGAAGATGGCAATTCCCTTTAATGATGGAACAAAGAAGTATTTCCAAGATAGTAATTCCCATATATAAAGGAAAAGTACCCCCTCGCTAAAACTAACAAACTGATTATTCGTAACAAAGTTTCAGCTTTGAAATACTATGAACCTGTTTTAAGGTGTACATATTTGAAAATGTCAGATGTTAACTAATGTAAATCTCTTCAATAAATGTTTATTTAATATTTTAAAAACAAAGAGCAAAACTTAAATAGGTCTTTATTAGTAAAATACTGCACTTAAAAATCAAAAAGTTTATCTTGCTTTTGCATACTTAAATATGGATACGTTAATATTGTTTTTATAAATTTGTTTTGGAAATAATAAGTAAGGATTAACATACAATTACACTAAACTTTAAGATAACTTTTTTTAATATAGAGTCAAAATTGTATTTCACGTACATATATCTTTAAAAGTTAGTTAGAGTTAGTTATTTAAAAAAATCTTATTATAATAATACTCTTTTTTCACTTTAGGTTCATTGGCGACTTGCTAAAAAGGTCTTTTATTTTTTAATATTTAATGTAAGATTACATAATTACACATAAATTAAAAGAACAACAACCAAAGCTACTCTTATACATAGTTTGTGGTGGCACAAGATGTAAGTCTTCTTCATCATCGTCATCCCCTGATATGCTCATTTCTTCAATACTAAATGTATCTGTTAATTCCTGATGAACTCGCGATTCCTTTCGCGAAAGTGGAAAAAAATTTGCAATATCCTCTTCACTAAAAAGAAATAAGCAAATATGTAAATAAAATAAGTGACAAATCCAAAAGCTTTTTATTGTTTTAAGGTTTACTTGGATTTGGGCTGAAAATATATACTTTGTAATAATAGGAAAACCCAAGGTTTTATTCTTTTGCTACTATTAAGAAAGCGTACCTATGCACTAAACTTATTAAACGCGAGAATTGATGTTTTCGTATTTGTCCTCCGCGCTGCATTCGCTGCGAGCTCGCGTACATACCTTTTGAGCATTTTTTTATATATTAAATACTGACGAATCTATTGGTCGTAGGAAAAAGTGCTTAAAAGCAAAATTGTGTAAAATTTTCTCACCTCTCCGATGGTGCAACCCAAGTAAAGGGCGTTCCGCTATTTTAATAAATAACTGAGATAGGACGGAAAAACCGAAAAAAGACATGCAAAAAACGACTTTTTTGCAATAAATTGTTAATAAAAAAAATTAGCAACAAGATATTTTAATAGAGTTTCATATATTCATCTGGAGACCTTTAGAGGCCCACCCGAAAGGCCGTCACACATGGTTTTGCATAATGCATAATTGCATAGGCATAAGATGTTTTGCAGTTTTCGAGTTTCATTTCTGAAAAATGATTGACAAAGTTTTAATCGCGTCCTCTTGTCCCCTATAACTTAGGATTCGGCAAATATACGTTTTTTTCCTAAAATTAGATTTAAATAATAACAAAAAAACAGCTAGATCATTAGCTTTTGTATATTGTCGTGACAAAATATCGGATGCGATACATCACTTCCATTAATTCAAACTTTCGCCTGCGGCGCATTTTTGGCGTCATAAAGCTTTTGGGTGTGGCACCCAAAAACATATTTGCGCCTTCGGCGATTTGCCTGCGGCGCTAGATTGTCCTTTCATATTATATTCGAAAGTTGGCAACCCTCTCTAGATACTTTTTGCTACCCAAATTTTATTCAAATTGCTCGGTCGGTGAAAAAAACATAAAAACCAGTATACCCTGTATCTCAGTTACGAAGCAACACAGTAAAAAAATTCTGCATGGTAAAATTCATTTCTTGCAAAGTAAATTTAGCGAGTGTTAAATTTAACACTCATTCAAATGAATTTTTACAAGATTTTACACCCTTAGGAACAATGTGGTGTGTTAATATAAACTTCGGTGAATTTTACTCTCTAGCGGGAACATCTAATAAATCCAGAGTAAATTAGACGACTTTTACACTGGTGCAATGCTAATGCATTTCATCACCCGGACTATACGGGTTAAAATACTCTATAGCGCGTGAACTACATTGTATCAGTGTTAAAAACACGTTATTCCCTACTCTTTTCACAAGACGCATTAGCATCGACGACATCATTTTAATACGAATTATTAAACCCGAACGTGAAGATTTGCCTGCCAAATCTATCAGAAAAATTGCTTTTAAAATTGCAAAATTAGTAAAACAAAGCGAGTGAGCAAGGTATATATAGCAAAATTGCAATAATAAAAAATGCCACTTTATGATGAATCAGTAGATAATTTAAAATTAGGACAGGAACACTTTTTCTCATTTTCAAACCTTCTTCTAGATGTTCCACACCAAAGTTGGAAATTTTAATTTTTTAATTATTTTAAACTGGAAACTGGCTAGAAATTTGATAGTGCTTGTGATAAGACCCCTATTATGCTTTTCCAGAACGTTGTCTTACCCTGTGTATGAATATGTTAGGTTTGTTTATTTCATTTTTAAAAAAATAACGATATTTTTACATAAATATTAATATAAACTGCTGTGCAAGTGAATTGGAATTCCTGATATTTACTCTAAATTTTAAGTCTCTAACTTTTTTGCAAAATCGCATATGATGCGGTTGTTGGTCTATGTTTAGAAATTTATTCGATAAACTGGTTGGTATACTGTTCAAAAATGCCTAATTTTAAATATATGCTGTATACAGTTGCTCATTGAAATAGGTTTTTTCTTGACAAAACTTTACCTGCAGGGAAAATAAAATATCTTTTATTTAGACTTTTTTGATGAATACCATTTTAGAAAGTGTAATTATTTTTAACAAATAATTTCTCAAATTTTTGTAATTCGCTGTATTTTACGAGATATGATATTTTTTATAAAAAATTTAAATTTTTTAAAAATTTTGCAGCAGGCAAGGTGTTAAGAAAAGACTTAACTTATTAACATCCTAATGTATTCTGCAATTTTTTTCAAATTAGGAATTTTTATTACCAGTGTATTTTACTGAAAAAAGTTTTAAGATTATACCAAAATCTACACCATTTTATCCAGTTTTGTTAAAAAGTTTGAAACTTTTTTATATTTGAAGCAAAAATTAAAAGTTACAATTCATTTGCACAGCATTGTAATTTTCTGAAAGTTATGTTAGCAAAACATTTTTCTAATTAGACATAAGTATAAACTGTTTTTAAGTTTTTGTTAAACGAGTTGTCACATTTTATTTTTGAAACAAAAATATTTAAAATATTTTGTCGCCTTAGCATGAAAAATGTCTAACTAACTGTTTGGAAAGTTTTACAGGAGAGAAGAAAACCGTTGTTTTGTCGTTTTTTAATAAAGTAAGGTTTAAGTATTAATGATTAATTAAACCTCATATTAAAATTTTAACCAAAGCCTGCACTTTGCTAAAAAACAGTTTTTTTCTTCTCTGCTGTAAAATTTTCCAAAACGGAATCAGACATTTTTCTTATTGTAGTTATTTAGTATAATATAATGTTAAGTACGTTTAAAAAAATGTGTTTTCAATTCATATTATTTAAATAAACGCCGTTTATTCAAATAAAGTGTAGATTATTTATTAGTGTCCTTTAACACTCCAAAGTGTGTAATTTTACCCTATTTGGGTGTAAATGTGTATTTTACCCTTCCCGTAGGTATAATTTTAACACTCAGTTGGTAGTATTTTAACACTGTATGGGTGTATTTCGTCACTGAATCTATTAAACTTCACACTAGTAGTGTATTATTTAGTCTCCTCTGCAGTGTAAAATAAACGGGTCGAGTGTTACCTTAACCAGTTTACTGTGTTACTTTTACACGGAATACAGTCAATTTACTTATAAGACTAATACTATTTACACTCTGTTGGATATATTGCATATCTGTAGTGTAATTTTTAGCAGTCAGTAAATAAATTTAACACTCACATTATCATTTTAAACATATAAATGTTTTTTAACACTTGATTTACCTAAAATTAACACTAACTCTAAATATACTTTTTACCAGATTTGACCCGAAGGTGAAGGTGGTCAATTTACTTTCTTCAGTGTGGACCTATATGTACCACTCTTGAGTGTTGGATTTTTTTTTTTGTTTTTTATTTATTTATTTCATTCCCAACAAACTCAATAAGTTTATTACAGGGAATTAAAAAAAAATATATAATAATTATCTGCCATAATATACAAAAATTATCTGCCATAATATACAAAAAAAAAAAAAAAAAACAATTTTAACAAAGAAAAAATACAATAACTAAGATCTAAATCTAACGTCAAAATTCAACTGTTTTCTAAAATAAAATTTTTATAATGTTTTTTAAAAGCTTCAATGTTTCTTTTATTTTTTATTTTTTTTTGGTAAATCATTATAAATTTTTATACCTCTATATAGTATAGAATTTTTACCAAAATTACTTCTGTATGAGATTGTCTGTAGATTGTTTGTTTGTCTGGTATTGTACATCGTATCATTTCTTTTAAAGTCTAGAATTGAACTTTTATTTTTCATAGTTATAGAATGAATTAAACTACACAATTTTAATTTATAAATATTTTCAATATTCAAATAATTTTTGGGTTTGTATAAATTAACGGTAGGTTCCAAACGTGGCAAACGATAAATACATTTAATTGTTTTATTTTGAAGTATTTTTAAAGGCTTTAATATACTTAAATTAGCACTGAAACTGAAATTAAGTACTGTAATTTTGAATATATCAATGCATAATATATACTTTTCAAATGTTTAATAGGTATATAATTGCGAATTTTGTAAAATATTCCAATTAAAGGTGATATTGTTTTTCTTATAAATTCAACATGATTTCTCCAACTAAGTTTTTCATCAATGATAAGTCCTAAATATTTTATAGATTCAGAATATTTAATGTTTTTATTTTCCATTTTTATTGGAGTTATAGGGTAGTTTATGGTCTGTTTAGAAATAAACATATACGAAGATTTATCAGTATTTATGCTTAATTTATATGAATTTAGCCATGTAAAAATTGCTTTCATATCTTTTTGAATAAAATATTTTAAATTATCCCATTCATTTGCAAAATATATCAGAGTAGTGTCATCCGCATATAATTTTAAATTACCATATAACTTCAATTTAGAAATGAAATTTATGTAAATGTTAAACAAGGTAGGTCCAAGTACCGAACCTTGAGGAACACCACAAACAACCTCAGTTTTTGAACTTGTTTCGTTTGCTATTTTTACGAACTGTTTTCTATCACTTAAATAATTTTGAAACCATGAATACATTTTCCCCCTAATGCCTAAATTATAAAGAGACTCTAATAAAATATTATGATTTACCGTATCAAAGGCCTTTTTCAAATCCAATGATAATAAACAACATTTTTTATTTTTGTCAATATTAATCTGAATATCTGTAATTGAATCTATAGCTGCTATTTCGGTATCTCTTAATTTACAAAAACCATACTGCCCTGTAAAAAGTAATTTGTATTTGGTCAAAAAAATTATTAATTTATCATTTACAACTTTCTCCAAAATTTTTGAAAAAACAGGCAAAACAGATATTGGCCTATAATTATTTGGGTCATATTTGTGTCCACTTTTAAAAACTGGTGTGACTTTTGCAATTTTCATGTTATTTGGAAAAATGCCTGTATTCAAAGATAATTTTATTAAATATGTTAGTATTGGAACTAATTGAATTTTGACCTGTTTAACTATTTTTATTGTTATAGTATCATATCCTGAAGCTTTTTTTAAGTTTAAATCATTAATTATGTGTTCAATGTCTTTTAAAGTGACACTTTCTTCATCTAAGAACATTGACTTCGGATGCACTGTTTGTTCTTGTCTTCTAGCAGTTGGCATATTCTTGCTTAGTTTTATTCCTATGTTACTGAAATGACTATTCAATTCTTCACATACCTCTTTGTCATTTTGAATTCTTTTTCCATTAATTAATAAATAGTCAATTTGGGAATATTCCGTTTTACTTTTTGTTCTTAATAAAGCATTAATGTTTTTCCGAATTTCCTTTGAGTTGCCAGATTCAAATTTTTCTTTGTAAAACATATATTTTGCGTTCTTAATTTTCTTCTTAACGTATTTATTATAATTCTGATAAGTTAACTTATAATACTGACTGTCTGGGAACAACTTAAATTTCGAATAATAGTTATTACGAGTTTTTACTAATCTAGCTAATTCCTCATTAAACCAGGGTTTAGAATTTTGTTTGATTTTTAAATTTTCAACATAGGAATTTTGATCAAAAATATCCAATATTCTGTCATACAATTTATTTGGCTCCAAATATGAATGTTTTTGGCAATCTAAATTTACCAATTCATTTTTAATTTCCTGAATGTTAAATTTCTTTATACTTAAATTTTTAAATTTTGAATCTTGTTTACTGTTTGTAGAGATATTTACTATTTGAATCTTGTGGTCACTAATTGGACTGTCAATAAAATTTAGGGATATTGTATTTCTTGAATTTGTAACAACATGGTCGATTAAAGTTTCAGTTTTTTTAGTTTTTCTTGTTGGTGTTATATCATTGCATAGTGTAAAACCATTTGAATTATAAACATCTCGAATCCTTCTGGAATTTTCAGTATTTTTTAAAATATCAACATTCATATCCCCAACTACCAAACATTCTATATTAAGATTATTAAAATCTTCTAATTTTGTATCTAATATTTCTAAAAGCTCATTTATTTTCATTGAAGGTGGCTTATAAACACCACATAATAATAAATTTGGCATTTTTAATTTTACAATAATTAAAGATAATTCATTTTGAATAAGTTCGATGATTTCATAATTAATTCCATTTTTAATAAATATTCCCAGTCCTCCTCCTCGTTTTTTTCGTGTTGCAAATATCGAAGTGTATCCAGAAAAATTATAGAATTTTTTTTCCTCTTCTTTAACCCAGGTTTCAGTAATAACTACAACGTCTGCATTTTCTCCACTGATTAAAATTTCAATTTCATCCATTTTGTTTTTAATTGACCATGAATTTAAATATAATATATTCAAATGATTTTTATTTTTTGTAGTTGCCATAAATATTAATTGTAATTTATTTTTTCTTTAGCTTCTTTGATTTTTATTTGATGAATCTGACATTCAGTGCTATTTGCTTTGTGTTTAATACTTGTATTTTTTGAAAATTTTTGGTTGTATATTTTACAGTTTGTGCATATAGGATTCTTTTCTTTGCACTGCCAAAATTGATGATTTTCTGAGCAGAATGAACAAGTTTGATCTTTTGTGCAGTTTTTCATTGTATGGCCATAACCACAACATTTGTAGCACACCAGTATGTTGTAATCTTCTTTAATTATACATTTTTCCCAACCCAGTACCAGTTCTTGATTAACTATTTTTTTAAAAGTTAGTCCATCTGTTTCTGCATAAATTATATATTTTTTTGTAGTCTTCGATTGTCTTTGATATATTATATTTAATCGATCATTCTCGTCAATATATTCCATTGTTTTTAATTCTTCAAATAATTCATTTTCATTGTAATGTCTGGTTAAGCCAAGTATAACTATTCTAGGTTTTCTCATTTTAGAGATTTTGATATTATAATTCGATTTTAACTTTTCAATCGAAAGATTACTTAATTTTTCTATTTCTTGTTCTGTTCTTGCTTTTAAAATTATTCCTCCATCTTTTATTTCTTTTATTCCACTAATTTTTGCTTGAACTTTTATTGGATTAACCTCCTTCTGAACTTCTTTAAGAGTTTGTTTGCTTGTTTGTGTATGTTTCGGTTTGATTATTACAACCGGTATATTTTTTTCACTTATTTTCTCTTTTGGTGATGTCTTTAAGATGTCTGAGTAAGTAGGAATAACTGAAATGTTTTCTTTTCTAGATAAAATATCTAGTATTTTGTTAATTTTCGTTTCAATATTATTTACTTTTTCTGAATTATTCTCTTCAATCATTTTAATTTTGTCAAATATTAAATTTAACTTTGCTTCAATATCATTTACCTGTTTTTTCAAAAAGGCATTTTCCATTTTAAGTTGTTTTATTTCTGATTCTTTTGCATTTGGCGTATTTTCTTTACACATTGAACATTTCCATTCTCCCTTATTTTTTCTTAAATCTAGGGCTTGACTTTTTGATAAATTAGAACATAATAGACAAAACCAAAAATTACATGTATAGCATCTTACCGAGTATGTCGTTTTGTTAAATTTTTTTGTACATTTATGACACATATTATTATCTTGAGAAGATTCTAACTCTTCATTTATATCCTTTGAAGTTGTTGCTTCTTTTCTATCTTGAGAGCTGATATCAAAATTCTTCACAAAATTTTCATAAACATTGTCACTTGGGTATTTAGGTTGAATGAAGCTGTCATTCTCTTGGGAAAAACATTCTTCTACCTGCGAAAAACTGTCATTGGAAATTGAATTTGACAGTGATAATTTCTTATTTTTTTTCTTCCCCATTTTTATTTCGCAGTAGCTATTTGCGCCCAAACTCCATTGATTACTGATTCAGTGGACTTTTATCTTCTGGAAAATTTTAATTATATTCTTTTAATCTGTTTTATACCCGGTGAAATAAGTGTATTCTTCTTGACAATTTACAGTAACTGGTATGAATAAAAATAGAACACTAATTAAATTAACACTCGATTTTTTACTGTGAAGAGCGGGCGTACTATCTGTCTTACTTTTGGCTGAGGAATCTCCCTACGAGGGATGACACATATTTTTAAAACACCCTGTATATAACTAAGGTTTTTATTTTGACATGACGATCACTTCTCATACCTCCTAAGGTGGACAACTGCTCTGGATAAAATGTTGTCTATTTTTGCTCAAATGAAGCCGTTAGGTTAACGAAATTTTGTGTCCTTTGATTGGATGATACTGATTTAACAACAACACAACAAATAAAATTTATTTGTTGGTGCTCCAACTCAACCACATAATTTTGAGGAAAATAATAGTGTGTGAAACTGAAAGATAATTTAAAATTACAACGCTTTATTTTGCATATTCTAATTATCCCTTGGTATCTACCGATATTTTTACAAAACCAACGTAGACCTCTTTACCCCCACAACTTGTATTAATAGATACAAGAACATTTTGTAATAGCGGGCTTCTTTGTTACTCACCTTTTAGAGCAAGTAAACAAATATTGATTTTGTTACAAAGGTCGCCTAAGAGGTTCTAGTATTATAGTTACGAGTTCCTGAAATGCCAAACTAAAAATTGTGAAAGGAAATTGGGACGTTTCCATTTGACTAAAATATTTGTAATGTTAGCATCACATAATGGTAACAGGAATATCTTTAAAAATGATGAAATAATTATTTAAATATCTATCTTACGAACTTATTCAATTTTTTGTGTCATTATAACGTCTCGGGACAAGGTGGTAGAAGAATTCTTCCTCGACCGAGGTGGTACAACCCCACACATCCTCTTAAAGGGCTGGTGAAATCCCTACGGATGCTTCTAGCTCTGAATGTTTGAGCCGATCCCCCAATACACATACGGTACATAGAACTTAGACTTCGGTCCGTGGGCTGTCAGAAAGATAAAAAAAACTGTACCTGTATGCATTATTTTATCACCTCCGCGATCGCGACTGGAATTGTGCCGCGTGTCACTCGCATAAGGCGGACAAAGCGCAAGAAGGTGTCAAATTTAAAATTTTAGAAGGCGTAATCCAGTTGTTTTTAACGATATTTCAAGAAATCTTTTACTGTTAGCTTTACAATTTTAAGACTTTGATTGAGAGCGTATAAAAGAAATTCCTAATTGTTATGGTGTAAAGAATGGTAGGTAATAATGGTAATGACATCGTCAGAATAAAAGATTTTCAAGGAATGCGTTTAGGAACAGAGATTTGACGATTCGAAAATAAAACAGAAAAACTGAAAAAGAGCTCTCTTTGTTTAGTTTTTTTTTTCGCTAACTTATTTGAGAAAAACTGTAAAATTTGGAAAATAAATATACCATGCAAAACAAATTTTAATACAAGAAAACACACCTGGTGAAAATTAAAGGAAAAAAATAGTTTCTACTCATTTCGTATACAATAAAGGTTAACATAAAACTAAAATTCATTTATATGAAAAGAAATAATATTACAAACTCAAAGAAATTATTGATTTCTCTGTAAATGAACGCATACAAAAAGGATAGGAAATGTACAAAACTTATTTTAAAAGGTAGATTAGCGGAATGTTACCGTCTACGTCTTCTGTGTTAAAATTACGTCACAGGCAAGTATGTTAGAGTTTATCTAAATCTAAATCTGTGTGTGATCCAACGGTACAAATAATCTGTTAACATGTCATTCTAGGTTGTCTGGAATGGCAATAGATTTATTATGTGGGCTCTTCAAAAACTGTTATGTATAGCAAATTTAAATTAGTTATCTTGAAAGTAAGTAAGATAATTTTTTTAAAATCAAAAACCTTGTAATTTATATATATATATATATATATATATATATATATATATATATATATATATATATATATATATATATATATATATATATATATATATATATATATATATATATATATATATATATATATATATATATATATATATATATATATATATACATACATATATATATATATATATATATATATATATATATATATATATATATATATATATATATATATATATATATATATATATAGTGACTTCTAATTCACGACCTTGTATAATTGTAATAAAAACAATGGAATAACGGGAATATAGGTCACAGGAAAGACTATTTATTTCACAATTTTAACATAAACCAAGCTTTCGCTGAATTTTTCAGCTTCTTCAGGGCTACAATATTATAACATTATAACTATATAACATTTATTATATAGAAAAATAATAATTTAAACTTACTTTGTTTTTTTTTGTGAAATAATTATGTTACAATGTGGATGCTGTATGGTTTTTTTGTTAATTATTATATGTATAAATTATGTATATAAAAATATTTGACGTTTTATCTTTTTGTAAAATTGAATGATTGACATATAAAAAAAGGTGAGTATTGTTGATTTGGTGTTTTATTTATTTTTATTTTTAATATGGTTAGGAATCATCATAGTAAAAGTGTAATGAGGAAAACATTATAAGGATTAAAGAATATCTAAATTATTGTTATTATTTTGTAAAAATTCTTTTTTATTATTATCAATAAAAAGTAAGTAAGAATAAATAGAACTTAAATCGTTTATATCACTTCTTTTGTTCATAGAATTTGGTTCTTTTTGAATTTCTATCATTTCTAAAAACGTACGTTTATATGTATTTATTTCATTGTGTAAAATTTTAATTTTATTATAATTTGGGTGGTGACAAGTTTTTATACAGTGTTCTGTTAACGAAGATGAAGATTTATTTATATTTATATCACTTTTATGTCCTGATATTCTTTTTTTAAGTATTTGTGATGTTTGACCAATGTATTTTAAGTTACAGTTAGTACATGGTAAATAATAAACTGTATTAGGTTTGTCTAATATTTCAGTATTATCTTTTAATCTTGTTTTTAAAGAACCTATATTTTTAATATTTCTTTGTGAAATTATTATGTTTTCATTTCTAACACATTTAATATTTAATTATTTCATAAAAGATTCTTTTGAATTTTCTAATTT
Organism: Philopedon plagiatum; assembly: GCA_963971165.1. Lineage (NCBI taxonomy): Eukaryota > Metazoa > Arthropoda > Insecta > Coleoptera > Curculionidae > Philopedon > Philopedon plagiatum. The sequence continues at coordinate 25,461,142 of OZ020195.1, forward strand.
TATTAATAATAAAATAATCCTGCAAAATCATATTCTTATAAGCTTAGATGTTATATCTTTATTTAGTAATATCCCTTTAGAATTGGTTAATAAAAGTATTAAAAAAAGATGGCAATCTATAGAAAATAATTGTAATATTAATCAAGATACTTTTTTAGAGATAATACAACTCATTTTTGAAACAAATTATTTTTCTTTTAATAAAACTTATTATAAACAAATATTTGGTACACCAATGGGCAGTTGTATTTCACCTATTTTAGCTCAATATATAATGGATGATTTATTAGATAGCTGTATTTCAAAATTATCTTTTCAAATACCTTTTTTAAAAAAATTCGTTGATGATATAATATGTACAATACCAAATGATAAAGAAACAGAAATAATTAATATATTTAACAATTATAATCCTCATATAAAATTTACTATAGAAAGAGAAAACAATTTTAGTATTTCCTTCCTCGACACTAAAATTTTAAGACAAACAAATAACTCTTTAATAACTGATAGGTATATAAAACCAACAAATTCAGGAAGATATATAAATTTTCATTCTTATCATAATATAAAAATGAAAATAAATTTAATTTTAAATTTGAAAAATAGAATAGAAAAAGTATCTCATCCTAGCTTAAAATATAAAAATTTTGTTAAATTAAGAGAAATTCTTATAGAAAACTCTTATCCAGTTAAATTTATCAATAAAATTTTATTTAATATAAATAATAATTCTAATAATAATAATACATACAATAACAATAATCAAGAAATAATAAATAATAACAATCATTATACTACAATTCCTTATATAAAAGGTTTATCCGAAAGTATTATTAAATGTGTTAGAAATGAAAACATAATAATTTCACAAAGAAATATTAAAAATATAGGTTCTTTAAAAACAAGATTAAAAGATAATACTGAAATATTAGACAAACCTAATACAGTTTATTATTTACCATGTACTAACTGTAACTTAAAATACATTGGTCAAACATCACAAATACTTAAAAAAAGAATATCAGGACATAAAAGTGATATAAATATAAATAAATCTTCATCTTCGTTAACAGAACACTGTATAAAAACTTGTCACCACCCAAATTATAATAAAATTAAAATTTTACACAATGAAATAAATACATATAAACGTACGTTTTTAGAAATGATAGAAATTCAAAGAGAACCAAATTCTATGAACAAAAGAAGTGATATAAACGATTTAAGTTCTATTTATTATTACTTACTTTTTATTGATAATAATAAAAAAGAATTTTTACAAAATAATAACAATAATTTAGATATTCTTTAATCCTTATAATGTTTTCCTCATTACACTTTTACTATGATGATTCCTAACCATATTAAAAATAAAAATAAATAAAACACCAAATCAACAATACTCACCTTTTTTTATATGTCAATCATTCAATTTTACAAAAAGATAAAACGTCAAATATTTTTATATACATAATTTATACATATAATAATTAACAAAAAAACCATACAGCATCCACATTGTAACATAATTATTTCACAAAAAAAAACAAAGTAAGTTTAAATTATTATTTTTCTATATAATAAATGTTATATAGTTATAATGTTATAATATTGTAGCCCTGAAGAAGCTGAAAAATTCAGCGAAAGCTTGGTTTATGTTAAAATTGTGAAATAAATAGTCTTTCCTGTGACCTATATTCCCGTTATTCCATTGTTTTTATTATATATATATATATATATATATATATATATATATATATATATATATATATATATATATATATATATATATATATATATATAAAATATAAAAAGGTTTCAACGTCCGTCGTAGTAATAAACTAAAAAGAAAAATAATGGCTATTCGGACTGAAAGACAGTAAGTTATGTTTTTGCATCAAATTACGGGGACTCCAGGATCTAATGGACAACCCCGGGCTGGCAGACAGTAAGCTTTCACTCTTGTTGGGGATCATCCGACTGACGTAGCCTTTAGGCAGCTTCCCCAATAGCAACTTCGCCTATTCAAGTATATCGTTTTGAAAACCGACGGTACAGAACACACGAGAGCGCCATCTATAGGAAACAACTTCAATGCAAGAACAGATCTCACTCGAGTAAAGCTGCTACCGATATATAGGAAGCTAGTAACAGCAATGCGGGAGCTTGACACCCGATATCGGAATCGATTTTTGAGCATCACTCCAGATCTCCACAGTTTTGTGGTTTACACTAGGAATCGCACACACAATCGCACCGGGAAGCCGTGCAACCCCGCCTACAAAAGCCAAGCACTATAGAAAATATAAAAAGGTTAAACGTCCGTCGTAGTAATAAACTAAAAAGAAAAATAATGGCTATTCGGACTCCATCACAGTACGGGGAGTCCAAGATCTAATGGACAACCCCGGGCTGGCAGACAGTAAACTTTCACCCACGTTTAGATTTGAAGTGTCATTTTGTACTTTTTAGATTCAAATTGATGTTTTAGTCCGAAGACTAATAAGGGGTCACTTTTAATTTTCAAAGAACCAATATAACTATAGGAATTATAAATAAATGTAACAATGGCACTACTCTAATTTTTTTAAAAGCCTCAAGATTATAACGATTTATTCTTATTGATGTTACATATACTACATGCCCATTAAATTAAGTGATCAATATAAAAATCTGGAAGTTACCCTTAATCTTATTTCTATAAAATTGCGCAAACTTATTTGTCAAAATTTATATTTGGTTTTATGCGTTTCCTAGACCACTTTATTTAAAAAAAATAGCCTACACGTTTTTTATATAGCAGCTTTTCCCCTATGTATTTGTGGCCGAGACTTAGGCGACTTCCTGCTATTTCTTGGTATGTATATGATAAACTATTCTGATTCATGCTAAGTACACACCTGAGCAAATCCGATTGTTATTTTTATTTGAAAAACTTTAAATTAACCCAATAGTTTGGAAAGAATAATAACAGTAACGTAAATGTTTTGTAGAATTAAAGATTTTTTGAAAAGAAAAAATTAAAATAAAAAAATATGTCATTGTACATAAAAATCCTGTGGGAGGTTTGTACGGATCTGAATGCACTGACAATAGTACCTAGTATAATAATAACCTACCTATCATCAGTGTCCCATTGAACCAGTGGCTGATGGTCTTTTACGTTAGGAATTGGCAACCTCTGAATTGAAATAAGTCCTGAAGTCTGATTATAACCATCATTTAACCTTTTTGCATTTTCAATTCGAGACTCCAGTTTTCTTTGCATGTGCCTTGTAACTGCTGACGATAATCGGGCAGGCGATCTACTACTGCCCGTACTGGAACTGTCGCTTGCCTAAAAGTGAACCGCTTTAAGAATAATAAGAACATGATAAATTTACATTGACGAAAAATATCTATGGACGCGGTATTCCTTTCTACTATCAACACGTTAAAGTGAAGCTTGTTTAGCTATTCGAGTCGATTTTTGAATTTAAGAGAGGCTGCAGTCGAGCAATATTTCCGAGTTTTTTCTACCTCAACAATCTGAACCCTGAAAATCATTCCCTGTGGGGTATTTCTATTTCTGTCTTGACCAAACAGCTGAGCGAGACAGAGAAGGACAAAATTTGTTTGCATTGGAGCTTAGATTGTGATGTATTGTGTTTGTTTTTGCTTCAAAGTATGTAAATTCCGTCCTTATCCTTATTTCTTTTTTCTGTCACGTAAATTTACGTATGTACAACTTATATTTTTATTTTGTTAGTTTAGACATGTAGTCTATGCCTGAGAGTAAAGCCGCATCATGTTGTGGCCCTCGCCATTCCCAGGAAACAGTTTTAATATGGAAAGTCAAACATTAAAAGGCGATAACAACGTTTTTCCTTGGATTGAGCTATAACAGAGCACGCTTATTTTGTTACGCTGTGTTAAGTTAGAATAGCTTAGGGTTCTTGCGAAAAAACAACCGTTGTCAAAAAGTAAAATCTTAAGAAAAATAAAAAATAATTTTCTTTATTATTATTATTATCATCATTAAATGCATGATAGTGGTTTTTTCGTAACGGTAAACATAAACTTTTCATATTTCGTTAGCAACAGAAAGAAAAAACTCTCACTTTTTAGGAAATTTTTAGGTATCTAAAATGAAATAAAATAACTATTGAAAAGTGTTTATAATAAAATCTTATACAAAGTTATTATCATTATCATAGGAGAAAAATTTTAAAAACACATTTCAATAAAATGACGTGCTTTTATAGAACTTGTACACTGACTTTTATTGAATTACCTAAATTTTATTTACCTCTAAAGAGAGCAACTGCTGTCTTTTTAGAAATTTAATTTGTTTGTCATATGAAACTTGCTACTACAATTTTAACACTATTGTGAAATCAATTTGAAGAGAATTACATATGAGCCTATGAAAGGCAGAGTGGTCTAAGTCAGTTTTTTTCGGAATTATTGTGTTTCTTGACACTATCGTATTGTTTACGTAGTAATTTACCTATTTCTATCTTTAGTACAACACTAACAGATATCGCTACTAACATGGATGTAAAACGCATCCACATATACCGATGAAAGCCATAGTGGTCCAAGTCTGACTTAGACCATTATGTCTGTAAACATTTTGTATCAACTGTTAAATGCTGCTTTGTTTAAATCCTAAAAAAATTAATATTAGTGATTTTGACGCTGAACCATATGAAGAAAGTGAGAGTGAATATGAGCCATCAGCATCTACTGAATCTGATTCTACAAGTTCAGGTAAATAAAACGTAATAATTTTTTTAATATAAGCACCTAATTTTTTATTTTGGATTAATCAAAAGTTAAAATACATGCTTCAGATTTAAAATTGTTTAAATTTATCGATAAGAAGCAGCCATACAATTTTTTTTTATAAAGAACCGCTTAACGAAGATATTTCGTTCAAAGAAATGGATTTGGCTTCAAAGAATAAAAAGGATAGATTGGTAGATTACAATAATATTGGCCTGTCCCTTCTTTATAAATCTAGCCTCGCGGTAGTGCGAGCAAGAAAAAAAACATGAAAGAAATGTTTCAATTTATACCACCCATCTACCAAGACTATTTTCGATCATTGAAAGTTGATGGAGGAAATAGCAATGAATTGTTCTCCTAGAAGACTGTTTGTTCAATAATGATGAATATTAATTAATATAAGTTATAATCCATGTGTTTGATGATTTAAGTATAAAACAATAAATAATAAAAGTTGAGAAGATATTTTCTACGAAATACGTTAACACACAAACAGCGAAAGCCATAGTCTAAGTCACAAGTTTAAAAAAAAATCAAGAATCAATTTTTTAAAAATACCAAATATCAAAAAATTTAAGTTTAGCTTTTCCCAAGAAAAATCTCCTAGACCCATTCGCTATTTGTTTTTTGACATTTGTTAATCCTCATTTAACTTTGAGCTTTATTATCTCAAAACTATTTTTTTGACTTAGACCACTCTGGTTTTCATAGGCTCATATAACATATCGTTTTCAGGTACACTCCTGAATTTAAATAGACATTTTTTTAATATTATCCAATGGCAAGTCCCAAGCAAAGCTTTAATATGATTAATTTGGACACTAAAGTATCGTTAGTCATTTTCGAGAACATTTAAATTTTCCATTTTTGTTCATGTGTCCCTTTTATAATATATTATTTTTTGAAAATTTCAACAAAATCGATAAAGCTGTTTTTCAAAAAATTTACTTTTTTATCAGGGGTGTAGAGATGTAGACAGATTGAAATGTCATCTCGAAGACTGGATATAGTGTCGGAATCCAGCCACAGTTAATTAGTTTGCCATGAATATTCACACACGCAGAGGCATAGGTTTTCTCAAGTTTCTTCCCAAAATATCTTTTTTTGTATACGTAAGTAATATAGGACCGGAATTCATTATTTTATGACCAGTATTGCTTCACTAAAAAAAAACAGTTTTCGCGAATATTGGTTCTACAAGAAAGATGAAACTCTCTTAATTTTCCCATTAAAAAAAACAACAGCGCTGGTTAAACTGAGCATATGGGGCCCCATACAAAGCAACTCGCCGAGGGTAAAACTTAACAATACTTTGATTAAGTTTTCATATTAAATATACCATATATAAGAGGATATTTACTTTTAGGGTCCAAAATAGTGGTTTAGGAAGCTTTGATATAAAATGTTGCTTGCCCCACCCGGCTCACGCATCGTCTATCTCGAGAAGAACATAAAGTAAAAATTTAAAATATTCATATTAATCATTCTTTACCAATCTAGTAATGAAAAATATAACGTTTAAAAAAAAACAATCATTAATTAATTATCAAAAAAATCATAAAGCCTCTACCAAACGTGAAATGAAAAAAATAATTGATATTCCTTGGTAGGCAGGTAAGGTATTAAATTAAGTTTGCCTAGTAGTACGGTCAAAGAGTAACCCATTAATAAGTTACTCTTTGGTATAATCCATACCTTTTAATTTATTTAAATTTAAATTCGCACGTATAGGGATGGATATGGGTACGTCCAGAATAGCACGAGAAGCTACAAAGAGAAGGTTTTTTGTACTTAAATTCAAAGAACATACATTATCTACTTCAGGAGTACATAACTTAATTTATTGTAACAATAAGAAGAGCGTAAAAGTTTAAGTTATATGAAAAAAGTTAGGCTGCATGTTATCGAGATGACAAAATATTATTTTTATTTAAGTAGGTACTCAAATAACCAACGAAAAGTGTTTATGGGTAAATACAACAATACAGATACGAACTTAATTACAATTTTTTCTTCCTAAACTATCTGTTTTTAAGTGTAAGTAATTTAAATTTTATCGAAACCTTTATTTTACAATTCCAAGTAAACATTCTTGTTTTAAATATGTACTGTCTACTTTCTAACTTTCGGTCTTACCAAAACTAAACCAGATAATTTTTTTTTCTAAAAACATATTGACATTTATAATCGAGACCACTAGAATACGATTAGAAAGAGTAAAAGGATATATTATTATACAGGTTCAAATATACTTCTCCCAAAAATGTACCATTTCTTTGAAGTTCGTTATATTTTTATGTAGGTACCTACTATATTACTAAGTTACTAATCTTACCGTAGGATGTAAGACTCCATCTCCTGTATGATCTCCACTATCAATACCACTATCTTCCATAATATATTTTTGTATTTCTTGTTAGGTCTTACCAATGTTAACTCAATGTTTACATTTTTCTTGCGAATCTGTTAATAACAACTGCACTGTACCTTTACTCTTTTAGCTTAGATTTTCATCGTAGGCAATGGTGAATAATAATAAATCTTTTCTTTTACCAAAACATATTTATGAGGAAAATAATAGCAGCTGACTGGCGACACAACTCGCTGGCTGACATTTCCATCGCTACGTTTGAGTGGGAAAATCAATAAACACCACTGCCACGAAAAACACCATTTATGTACAGTTCATTCCATGAGAAGAGTGCGATAATAGTATAATATTATCTACAACTATTTATTAACGCATTCATTATTGGCCCAGTTTTTATTAAATATTCGTCTTCATTAACTTACATTGTGTAGTAATGAGTAGGTTACTTAACACATTTAGTTCAATCAAAACACACAATTGTATGCCATAAAAAATCAAAACATTGTTTTGAGGATGAGGATAGTTAAACAATAGTTTGAAAAATTACTATAAGGATGGCGTACATAAAGCCTCAAGATTTGTTATCTTTTTTATCCTCGCTTTAGGTCTATAGTACTTTATTTGACGGTGTTTTTGGTGTACTTTATATTAAGAAATTGACCCAGTGAAGACAAATAAGAAAAATGACAACTAAACATGAAAATAGCGGCTATTGCAAAATAAAAAATTATAAAATAGTAAATAGTTGCTGATCCAGCTTTTATTTTAAATAAAATTACTTAGTAATCATTCTTTTAAATCGTAAATGTAGCATTCCACTTGCATATAATCGCTATTTTTAGATGCGTTTATTCCACTCGACTTCAGCTTAAAATAGCAAAATAGCAGGCGCGGCCCGTGAAATTTTAGAGTTGTATATCTCTGTTGCTACTTATGGGACCCATGCCAAATTCAGGTCTTTTAATAGTGAGCCTACTAGGAATGTTTTGGTAAAGAAAAAAATTATTTTGTAATTTGCGAAAAAAAGTTGAATTTTATAATTGACCCACAACGGTAACGAATTAACACGCTGAGGTATTTTAGTTATTATTTTTTCTAAACAAATTTTACATGGACTAAATAAAAGCATGCTAATTTTTTTGACTTTAAGATATTTTTTGGGGAAAATACAATACTTATTTTAGGACAAAATAAATATTTTTTCTTCAATTATTTTTTAATTAATTTTTCATACTTTCCTATTTTTCGTATTTTTTCCAAATTCCCATACATTTTATCATATTATTTATTTTATATTTCGGAAACCACACTTTGGCCTCGCAATTATTTTATGAACCCTGAACAGTTTTCAAGGGTCTTCAACCCGTGGCCCGCGGGCCCGCGTTTCATTTTTTTGCGGCCCGCATACAAAAAAAACAAATTCGATAAATACGTAATCAATTGCCCAAAACTTAAAATACTGTCTACTCCAGATCTATTACCTCGTTTAGACGAAAACTGGAAAAAAATAATTTAATTTACGAAATTAGGTAGTAGTTGGGTGAATTCGTTACGAAATTTGGCAAAATTTGGGCGGGGCTCCGAAAATTTTTCGTCTGCGGCGCTTTTTCGCCTGCCCGCCGCGATAGGGAAAACCAAGCCTTGCCCTTCGATAAGAAAAGATTGAAGATCCCTGGTTTATGCTGTTTGTACAAACTGTTCTTGGGAGATTCATATTAAAGAGTACCAGCGAAATGCAAAAAAGCGGTACTGTTGCTTCGAGACTGGAGGCGGCACTGTGGTGTCGCGCTAGCAGTTCCGGTAGCACTAACCCTTCAGGCCGAATAAGTGACCTCGTTGAAAGCTGCCCCTATGCCAACGTGTATATTAGTTGCCATATAAGTGATCATATTGTACCTGCTACAAATAAGTATTTTGGTAAACTTTACGATATTTTATCAACCCTTACGACCCCTACATAACATTTGCTGGAGGCGCCAGGTACCGCGTAATATTTTTGGTGTAGGCGCCGGATACCTACCACGTGACATTTTGGTGGATGTGCCGGGTACTATGTGACAATGTAACCCCCAAAGTTCAAGTCTGGGTACGCCACTGGCCGTTAGTACTGGCCTGACTTCCATGGCAAATAGCGGTGCATAATGATTTTGTTTTTTACTCCCTTAAACTAAAGGTTTACGTAAGTGTAAATTTTTAGATATTTCTAAGTTTACTTAATAAGGTCTCATTTTGATTATAGTAAAAATGTTGTCTATTCCTCAGACATTCTGGGTGTGAGCCCGCCTGGGGGGTAAGGTCCCAGATATCGCGATAGCTGGAGGGCACCTAGACCAGAATAATAAAAAATAGTCCATATTTCATTTTATTTTTCATTTTACGGTCTTCTTGTACTGCACTACCGAAGAAGTTGATCTTTGCATTTACTAATATATTAGCTATAGAGACCGCAGAAGTTTCCTATTCTCTACATATTGTCATACAATGGTGTACTTGTACTGTCGAAGAAATTCGACATATACTTATTGTCTTGTGTTAGCAGCCGAAAATTTTGGAGCAACACTGGGTGAACTAGTTGGCGCGGGCCAATATATCTTACCCATCCTATACGAACCGATGGATATAAGGTCTCATTTTGATTCTGGTAAAAATGTTGTCTGTTCTTCAGACATCCTGGGTGCTTGGGTGTGAGCCTGCCTGATGAAGGGCGAGGGTCCAGAAATCGCGATAGCAGCAGGGCACATATACAAGAATCAAAAAACAGACCGAAGATTTCAAAACCCGCTATCCTTTATACACACAATACTTCTGATCGAACCTTTGGCGCTAAGTTGACATGCGTTACCGATATTTCGACGGCATTACTGGAAATTCCTTAAATTTTGACAAAATCTTTACTTGTTGTTATAGAAACCAAACAATTTGTGACATTTTGTGAAAGACAGTAGACAGTTACTGAAAAATAGGAATTTATAAGTGAGGCTTTTAACAAAGCGAAAATTATTTTAAAATGCCAGCGAAAACCGCAAGACAATCCATTCTTGGTGCTAAAAATGGGGTATGAAATTTTAATATTTAAGTGATATTTCTAAAGTAGCTGTAGGCCCTAATTAAAAATAGAACGACATTGAATCATACGCAAAACGTCTTGTCAAATAAAATACATTTTTTTTTAAACAGATATTTTCTGTCTCTATTTTTCATTTTAAAATAATATTTGCATAAACACGCAATTTTTTTATTAAAATTAATACAAAAGACTACTTTTATTAATCCATAGTATTTTAAGGTAATTATTCGGATTAATGGAAACAGCGAATTTTTTCATGAAATTTTGCACATAGGTACCCTAATTTTGGGTCGTAGAACACGAATCCGAAGTCAGCTTTTGGCGGTCTCGTATGGTTTTTCCAAAAAAAAAAAATTTTAACTTTTAGGTTAGCTTTTTCTATAGATTCCTTTAAGTTTCGACACTTTCACTTCAACATATCTGTAAACTTATAATTTTTATTATTTTTCGGCACACAAAACACCACATTTGGGCAAAAATAGATAAGAAAATTGCTTTCTTCGATAAAAAATTCCATTTTAACTGGCTATTAGCCGCCATTATTTTCCTACCTGTCAACAATATTTCTGTCCGGTGTTGCCACGTTTACTTATTTTTTATGAAAAAGTTGTAAATTAGGAATAATAAAAAAGCTAACCATAACAAACTAAATTTACTATTCTGTCCAACTTAGTCAACAACATTTTTTTAATTTTAACCTGCATCAGACCTAACCAAAATCCTATTGATCAGTAATCCAACACCTGCATGCTGATGCATTCAACCATATCTGAACAAAAAGGTGTATACCCAACCCAAGCAAACCTGAGCAAAAAGGTGGTCAGGTTTGCTCAGTTTTCATTGATATATATATATATATATATATATATATATATATATATATATATATATATATATATATATATATATATATATATATATATATATATATATATATCAATGAAAACTGAGCAAACCTGACCACCTTTTTGCTCAGGTTTGCTTGGGTTTGCTTGGGTCTGTCTGTCACTATTGCTGGCTAAATACTAAACTAAATTACTGTTGCTAGGGAAAATAAAATGCTAATATTGTCATCTCTTTTTTGGATTTATTTATGGCCGGAAACTGTTAAAATTTGTGGGAAAAACGATTTGTAAATTTGGCAACAATGCGTCTTTCCATCAGAAATTTCGGGTATGTGTACCACGGGTTACGTGTTTATTTTCTTTTAGTTTTTTCATATTTTCTCTGTTTTCTTAATGTGTTTTTACATAAATTTGCCTTAATATGGTTCAGAAAAATTGTGTGCAATGACTTGTATAGATGTGTTTAAGTAAAAGTGCCGAAATTTAAAGAAATTCATTGAAAAAGCTAACCTAAAAGCTAAAAAAAAATTGGAAAAACCATACGAGACCGCCAAAAACTGACTTCGGATTCGTATTCTACGACCCAAAATTAGGGTCTGTGCAAAATTTCATGAAAAAATTCGCTGTTTCCATTAATCCGAATAATTACCATTTTTAAGCACCAATATTTCAAAATGTCATAAACGAATATGAAAATTTAGGTAACTATCAATCATAGCAATATCACGAATAAACGTTATCGTCTTTTTAACTATAACGTATTTTTGGGGCGTAGAATAAAAATCTGAAATGTTCTTTTTTTCAGGGAAGCTTGATTGTTTGAAGCTTGATTATTTCCCATAAGTACTTACTTTTGGATGTATTCAAACATCACTTACGCTTTTTCGCTAGAAAATTATTTAGATTTTTAATCTTCATAGAAGTCTGTAGGTTTTAGAAATATGGTAGTTTTTAGACCGTTTACTGGCATTCGAAATTCATCCTTATTGTTACAAATACAGTCCAGAGCAAAATTAAACCAAAGGCGTCTAAGGATAGAACAAAATTGGTTTATATAGAAAAACTAAGCTTTTATCAATCTGAAAATCAAATATTGTCAAAATAAGGCCAGCTCTCAATACTGATTCATTTTTTTTGAAAAACAACAAATATTTTTCAGGCGTAATAATTCATAAATACAACCTGACAAAATCTAATAATACATAATTTCATTTCATTTACCTACCTTTTTATCAGTTACCCGTGTCCGACCCCGATTTTTGCGTCATGTATTATTGAAATCCCTCATGTAATTCATGTATTTATAATCATGACATCAAAACTACATTATTATCACCTATACCACGCGGACGAAGTCGCGGGAGAAAGCTAATAATTTAAGTGAATCTAGTGTATGTACGTTTTTTCCACAATATCGTTAACTACGACATTACGGTGATCCGGTTCCGTCACCTTTACGATCTTGGTCAAAAAATAGCTTAAACCACAAGAATTTATCGCCAGATCAATCAAGATCAAAATAAGGCCAGCTCTCAGGTCAAGAAAAAGAAATCAAACCCGAAAAATATCCTGTTAAGTTGCCTTGCTTGTCATGTTATGTAAATGTTACGTACATAAATAATAATAGTAATAATAATATTAATAACAATAATAATATTAATTATAATAATAAACAATAATAATATCGCAGGAGCGATTGACAATTTTTCCAAAAATGTTGTCATTGTCGGGGTGATTAAGGTCAAAAAATATAATGTGATATAGATGTTAAGAAAATTAACGGGGGGGGGGTCGATTGGCAATTTGTCCAACAATGTTAACTAATGTGACATTTTCGGTGTTATTGAGGTCAGAATATCCAATTTTGTCGAACATCTAAAAAAGTTATCGGGGAGGGGGGATAAAAGGAAACGGCTGAAAATATGTCCAAAAATGATATCGAATATGTCAGTTTCGGGGTTATTGAGGTCAGAAAATGTAATTTTGTCTAATAGCTTGTTAGAGAATTAAAAATTAAAAATTAATAAAAAGGAGCGGCTGGAAATTTTTCCAAAAATGTTAAATGTGTGATTTTCGGGGTTATTGAGGTCATAAAATCCAACAATTGTAACTAATGTGACATTTTTTTGGGGTATTGAGAAGAGAAAAGCTAATTTCGTGTAACGGATGTTATAAAATTTAACTGCGGGGGGGGGGGTGTTGGAATTTCTTCAAAAATGATAACTAATATGTCATTTTTGGGGTTATTGAGGTCAGGAAATCTAATATAACATGGCTATTACAAATTTAAAGAGGTGCACTAAAAAGAAAAAAATGTTTTATAAAAATTAACAAAATTAAGTTGGCCATTTACCGCAGTAATAAATACTGATTCATTTTTTTGAAAAACAACAAATATTTTTCAGGCCCAATAATTCATAAATACAACCTGACAAAATCTAATAATAATTTCATTTCATTTACCTACCTTGTTTATCAGTTACCTGTGTCCGACCCCGATTTTTGCGTCATGTATTATTGAAATCCCTCATGTAATTCATGTATTCATAATCATGACATCAAAACTACATTATTATCACCTATACCACGCGGACGAAGTCCCGGGAGAAAGCTAATAATTTAAGTGAATCTAGTGTATGTACGTTTTTTCCACAATATCGTTAACTATGACATTACGGGGATCCGGTTCCTTCACCTTTATGATCTTAGTAAAAAAATAGCTTAAACCACAAGAATTTATCGCCAGATCAATAATTGAATCAGAAGCAAAGTGCTTGAATTGTTACAAACCAGTACTTGAATAATCAGCATTTTATTTTATTGTTTTACATATAGGCGTAAAAATACAAATAAATGTTGAATCATACAGTAACAGTAACCATTCTTAAATATTTTGTTTATCTAAAATAAACATTTAAGTAGTTCGCTTTTGTTATCTATATGTCACACGCCGAATTCAGCATCTGCTGTTATTCGGTCGATAATAACGTGGCATATTAATCATGCTGTCGCAAGTTTGTGCTTAGCGGCCAGTAGCTCGATGCATACAAAAAAAGAGAGTCTGATTGACCCAAACAAACTTCAAATATTGACATCAATCTGCTGGTCGCAACATAAACAAGTTAATGCTAATGTATTTCTTGTTTAAATACAATCAGTTAACGAAGTCCTGTTAATTAAACTAATTTTCAACTAGCTATATACTCAATTTATTTTGGCAGGAATATTACAAATAGAAAAATTCTTATATGTAATTTAATTAAAACAAAAATAGTTTTTTTTAGAAAAAAGGTGGCAAAGGAAGTGCAGATGCGTATGATGAAATAGAAGAATGGAAAAGGGGAAAGCAACTTTTGAAACCAAAAAATCAGTTGGAAATAAGTGATGCCGTAAGTAAAATCAACAGAACTGATAATAAACTTCTCTTAAACTTAAGCTTTTAACTTTAAGGTAGAGTAACATTACCTTATCTTTGCATTCTATATCTGATATCGACACACTTTATTCAATCGAATTAGAATAATGAATATTTTTGTGATATTTACTGAAACAAAAATGAATATACAGAATGTGTAAAAAAAATTAAGCCATTATTAGTTAAACTGTAAAAGAAATTCAAAATTCCGCCAAGCTTTACACCCGTTATAATACTTCAAATCATGATGGTATGAAAGCTATTCAAAATCGCTTAAATTAGGTTATTGACGTTGTAATCAGGATCATGATAGTTCACGTGGTTCAAATTTAGACGTTTTTGTTTAATCCGGGTAGGCAGGTATTAAATTTAAAATAAAGCAATTATTTTTAATACCAGCTTTACTGCATTCAGAAGTCCCGGATAAAATTTACATTTCTTTAATGCGTTATTTTTGGGTAAAAGGCTAAAACACGCGAATTAATTGAACTGTTTATTCATTTTTCTCTAATATTTTCAACCATCTCCCGTCAACCCTCCAACCTCCAGCCACACCAATTTTTTTCAAATGGCAACCTATGTCAAATTGGGGGTTCGTTAAGAAGCTCGTTAAAAACTGAATTTAATGGTGATAACTTAAAACCATGTGTTACGTTTTTAATTACTAGGTTATGTAGGATTAAAAAGCTGGCTTTAGACGGTGCCTTTTTTGGTGCATCATGATGTATGCGTCGTAGCGCAACTATGACGCATGCGTCTCTGCATGCGCTTTTTAAAGCGCACCAATCGTTTGCGTCAAGAGGCAAAGAGACGCAGTGTTTCCCGCGACTCTTGGGAGTTTCTTTGGGTCCTCTTCGCATGTTTACGTCAAAATGGAATGGAACAATGATAGAACCAACCATTGAGTTTATCGACTCCTATAGACATTTCATTTGTTTATGGCGATGTGAAGATCCTAATTACAAAAACCGGATTATACGTAATGATGCTGTTCAGGAATTATGTACAAAATACAGTATAACACCAAAGCAAGTCTTGAGCAAAATTAAGAGCTTGAGGTCATACTTACATAAAGAACATACAAAAGTTACTAAAAAGAAAAGTAGAAGCGCAACCTCCGAAACATACAAAAGCAGTTGGTTTCATGTTATATATATATATATATATATATATATATATATATATATATATATATATATATATATATATATATATATATATATCTATATATATATATAAACGCAAGTGTTGGATACGGGAAATGCTAAAAAAGAAGTATATAGAGCTATTATATATTATATATATATACATATATATATATATATATATATATATATATATATATATATATATATATATATATATATATATATATATGTATATATAATATATAATAGCTCTATATACTTCTTTTTTAGCATTTCCCGTATCCAACACTTGCGTTTTTTCGTTGCTTACCTATTTTTCGCTATTATGATAAACGCAGCACACAAACCTCCAAACTTCAAAACATCCATGTTGAAATGTGCAAGACGCACCGATATCAATTTAAAGTGTAAATGATATGTTGCATGATAGGAAAACGTACGGTTTTGTGCGCTAAATTCCATGCGCTGTTGCACGAAATGCCGTATGCGCTAACGCATGAAAAAAGGCACCGTTTAAAGCTGGAACAGTCGGAGTAATGTTATTGTAAAAATAATTAAATAACGATTTGTTGTCTTCAAAATTATGTCACAGATTGAATCATTTTTATCTATGTCAGATTAAGCCAAATGAAACTGTAACATTTTCCACATTTTGGGTTCTTATAAATTATCTAGAATAAACTACACATTCGACAAAGACGTTTTGGTGCGGTCACAGTAATATTCAAATGAAAGGAAGTTAAAGTTAGTGAATATTAGACTCTACGTTACTCAAACCTAAATCTTACAGCCGTTCTAGAAGACTCAAGTTGGCGCCCTTTGAAGATCGAAGTTCTGGAAGAGATCGCCGTCTACAGATCTCTCTTGTCGCGCAGTCTCCCTCTTGACACCGATGGCCAACTAAGTTTGAACTTAAGTTGAATATGTCTATCTTACCATTAAATAAAACCCTCGTCTTTGTATAACAATAAGATATATATTATCGGAATAAATGAAAATATGCTGTACAAATAATGGTATAACAATAGACAAAAAAAATGTAAAGATATAAAATTACAAAGAACAATTTAACGAATGTTAAATAATGAACTGAATAATGATCTGGACAAGCGTTTACTAATACAATATAACTAAAATTATATTTTAGGTTTAAAAAAATTCGAATGATTATAACTTTCTACTAACACATTTTTTTTTTCTTAAGATTTACGAATTGTCGACAAAATGATGTAAAATTTGTTTAGAAAAAATAATAAATGAAATACCTAAGCGTGTTAGTTTTTTTCCAAGGTAGGTCAATTCAAAAATTCAACTTTTTTCGCAAATTACAAAATATATTTTTCTTTACCAAAACATTCCTAGTAGGTTTACTATTAAAAATCTGAACTTGGCATGAGTCCCATAAGTAGCAACAGAGATTTACAACTTTAAAATTAATAATTATTGCCATTTTGAATTTACTATTTTTTTTCACAAAATAATGGTAAAAAAACAAATACTTTGATAGCGTCCACGACATCCGAAAATAGACTGTATTTTACATTGATTAGTATAAGAATAATAATAATAATAATAATAGTAATAATAATAATAATAATAATGATAATAATAATAATAATAATAATAATAATAATAATAATAATAATAATAAATTTGTAACAGGAATTAAAAGAAACAGTAGCAAAACAATTAACAACAACAAATCCACTCTTACCGGACAGCTTAGTAGAGTTCAATTATGGGATTGGTGCTTTTGAGCTTCTTCCACCACCTGGAAATATGATTGTTGTCTATGAAAGTCAAGGAACGGCCATACATAAGGATTCAGAGGAAGCACGTCAGCAAATGATAGAACAAGGAATTGATCGTAGGTACCGCCATGAACAGACCAAACTAAGATATTTTATTGCCAAGTATAACCATCAAAATTAAAATCATTAAAAATCTTCCTTATATTCGTTGATAGTATAAATAAAAAAATAACAAAGTCAATTCAATTAAAAAAGTATTAATTAAGCATGAGTCAGGTCACGCAAGAATTCTAAACCACAAGCATCAAAATCTTACGGTTTAAGTGTAAACAGTAGAAGATATTCAATAACAGGTTGATTTAAGAATAGACCCTGGAACGAAAGTCGTTTAAAATAGTGAATCCAAGATTCGCTATTCTGCTTTATTTAATATTTAGTGGCTCCTCGTATATAGGTATTCTGTATCTAGGCGCTATGCAACCAAAAACTATTCTATGCACGCTTATTTTACATAATAGTTATTTATGATATAAGTGTTAAAAGTACAATTTTACGGCATGAATTTGAAAGTTTGCAGAATGAGCGAAGCGAATTCTGCAAACTGCAAAAAGTAACATTTTTAAGGCCTCTGCGGCGTGTTATAAAATACATTTTTAACACGTTTGTAGAAAATATTTATTTATGATATAAGTGTTAAAAGTACAATTTACGACACGAATTTGAAAGTTTGCAGAATGAGCGAAGCGAATTCTGCAATTCAAATGAGTGCCTTAAAAGTACTTTTAACACAAATATCATACAAAATTTTTTCTACAAACGCCAATAAAAAACAAAAACACAATTACAATTTTTAGAAAGTTTAACATATTGGAAACACATAGTTTTAAGTAGCATCGTAGATATAATATAAAATTATGAAGTTGACATTTGTCAAAAAATCTAACAACCATTGTTGGCGTCGTAGTTGCCACAGTATTACTTTTAACACTAGTGCTATAAAGTACTTTTAACACTAGTGCCATAAAGTAACATTTTTAAGGCCTCTGCGGTGTGTTAAAAAATGCATTTTTAACACGTTTGTAGAAAAACAAATTTTTTTGCTCGGTTTCTTACCTTACAAACAGTGTTTTATCCACAAAATAGGATGAAACAAACAATATTAGTCGATATTCTGAAAAAAGTTTCTACATGGTTTTGCCTACGTATGTAGTATGACTGTTGTGCTAGTACATAAAATAGTATTTGCAAATAAAGCCATAATGTTCTGTATGGTCTATTAGACACCATACGTATCTAGGTATTTGTTCCTTTTACAACAAAAACCGATTTTTTAAGTTAATTAGATTCTTTTTAGCTAAAACATATTTTCTGGCTCTTACAAAAAAATTACTAAATATGTAAATGTTAGAAAAGATAAATATAAGATGTTAGTATTGAAAGAACTATATCTGTTCTTGCACAATACTTTAAACATTAACGGCCGATTCTTCAGCGCTAGTCCGGTCTAATTTGACAACCAAAAGTTTTGAACTGACAAGTGTAAGAATAAGACAACTAAGATTTATGCTATGCATTTATTGCAGAGATTTTTCGCAAATTTATAAAGAAAAGGGCAATTTTTTTACGTACTTTCGACAATAATTGAACTAAATTCATTCTAGCAATCCGTTCCAAGCTGAAAATCATTTAGAAACCAAGCAAGTCGCTGAAATATCGGGATAATTTATGTTTTTAGTGACGACTTATTAACAGTGACAGGACAAAAACATGTCAAAACATAACTGATCAACTAGAAGATCTTAATTTAAACCAGTACTAAATCTTAAACCTTCTTAGTGAATCTGAACATAATTGTTTATTAGAAAAAACCTTTATAAATATGTATAAAGGTGTAATAAAAATTTACCCCCAGATTCTTCAACGCTAGTCCGGTCTAATTTGACAACCAAAAGTTTTAAACTGACAAGTATAAGAATAAGACAACTAAGTTTTATAATATTAAATTATTTTTGAGCTTTCCCGCAAAGTTATAAAGAAAATGGCAATGATAGTACGTTCTTTCGACAATAATAGAACTAAGTTCATTCTAGCAACCCGTTCTAAGATGAAAATCATTTGGAAACCAAGCAAACCGCTGAAATATCAGAATAATTCATACGTTTTTAATGACGACTTATAAACAATGACAGGACAAAAACTTGTCAAAACATGAGTGATCAACTAGATCTTAATTTAAACCAGTACTAAATCTTAAACCTTTTTAGTGAATCTGAACGTTAAGTTTTTAAAGTAACAAGAAAAACTAAATCTTTTAAAATGAAAAATAATACGAAATAATAATAAAGTGTATTTAAATCATTTACAATTTAAATGTGATATTATATATATATATATATATATATATATATATATATATATATATATATATATATATATATATATATATATAGATATATATATATATATATATATATATATATATATATATATATATATATATATATATATATATATATATATATATATATATATATATATATATATATATATATATATATATATATATATTATAAATAAACTTGGAAAACTCCCGACAAGGTACTTGTTGGGGTCAAATCTTATATTTAACATTAAATTATTTAATTATATAAATTACTCAACTGAAAATGATAATATATTCAAATACATACATACAAATATTAACACGCATTTCTTTTTGAGGACAAGAGAGAGAGAATTTAAAATTCTTAGTGAAAAATACATAACTAATTTTTTATAAAATGATTTAAATATTTACTTACCTTCATTCTATTAACAATGCATCGTTTCGCCGTCAATTCGTCAATACTTTAGATTTGTTATGATGATGATGATGATGTATTGACAAATTGACGGCGGCTGGCGGCTCGACGAAATCTGCGGTATATATTTACTGTATAGTATGTACATAGTACAATGTCATAACTAAAGGGTTTCTGAAAAATGGCTATTTTATTTGCGTATGGTCTCAGTTCAGTAGATTTTTGTTCCTTACATTTACATTAGACCAGGCACATCTCTCCATAAATTGATCTTTTTGAATAAATCCTGGCGTTCTTGTTGGAAAGATTTTATGATATAGAGAAAGGACATAAAATGTCCTTCTGCTAGACATATTGAGCCAATTTAATTTAAGTATTTTATGGGAGATGTGATCATACCATCTTATGTCAAAAACAAATCGGGCACAAGAGTTCTGCGCCATTAAAATCAATGTTGGCTTTTAAAATGATGCATTTACTATTTTTTTAGCATTTCCTATAACTTTTGTGCAGGTATGGTATTGCAAAGAAGATTTTGGGCTTTATTTTAAATTTCTTAGGAAAAAAATGTTTAAAATATGCAAATGTTGTTTTAGGCGATAAACACCAGACTAAAATCCACGTGATAGTAAAATAAACTTTGAGTTGGAAATTAATAAGATTTCAACAACTGTAAACGAGCAACAATCATTTTTTTACTCTGTAAAATCATCTCCATAAGGTTACTGGGCCATTTTACAAAGGTTTGATATATACGAGTATACGATGGGAAATATTAAAGTTTTGTTTTGTATTTTGTCACAACTCATATGGTATGCCAGAATAAAAACTTTTATCGGTATTCAAAATGATAAACCTGTTAATAAAAGACAAAGTCAATATAATACAATATATCGTTAAAGTAATCACCCTTATCACTTATTTAAAGCTGCAACTCTCGAGTCATCATCTGAATCTTCGCTGGAAGCCGAACCAGAAGTTAAAAAGAAAGATTCCAAAGAAGGAGACCAAGGGCAAAAACCAGAAGGCGAGGAAGAAGCTAAAGAAGAAGAAGGGGATGAAGAAGGAGCCAAAGCTGAAAAAGCAGAAGAAGAGGCCGAAGAAGCGGAAGCTGAAGCGGAGCCAAAAGTTGAAGCCGCAAAAGCTCCTCCTAAAGGTGGAAAACCAAGAAAACTTACTAACCAGTTTAACTTTTGCGAGAGAGCAGCTTTAACTTACAATAATCCAACAAGGGTGAGTTCTAGATAATCCGAAACAAAGAACGGACATGATCGGTTTCTAAAATCAAATCTGAATCAAGTAGTACCTTTATGATGTTTACAGTCACCTTTGGCATAGTAACATCTGTGCGAAATCATTAAAAGTGTTTTAGTTGACTAATTATTGATTAAATTTCTTTGAGAAATCGACCACTAATGTTATACATAACTCTTGTAAAAGTCTAGCCTAAAGGGGTTATGAATATATTAACAAAAATATTCAATTAATTTATACTAATAGTAATAATAAATTTCCTATTTTTTGAGATTTTCATTAAAAGTTTTTTGTTTCTTTTTAAACAGTAGTTTATCTTTGACTACCACAAGACTTCAGTACAATATCCTTTTCCATAAACAATTTTATACTCTGAATCTCGTAGAATAGGATGACTATTTTTCTGTATTAGGAGATCAGCTTTAACAATATTACAAGATTCTTTTATTAAATTAATAATGATTAATAACCAGTTTTTAGATTTTTAACGGTTCCCCTAATTGGTATCTGCTCTCAAAACTGCCAATTATTCTTGGACTGCCGTAAAGGTACAGCCACTGACAATTCCAACTTTTAGGTGTAAATGAAAACGTAATGCATATTTGAAAGTTTGAGTTGCCAATGGCTCTACATATATATTCACGTTCAGTTTAACGGCCGATTTTCGCCCGAGAGCTTACGGCCTGTCAGCCATTTTTTACTACAGATATTCAATTGAACTGCAGGTCAGAGCCTGCAGTTCGCCGTCAATTATTGAAACCTAAAACTGATGGTGTGTGTTGTGCACTGAAAATGATCGTCCTGTGAAGACTGACCATCTACAAACTGCCAGCCGACAGAATGTCAATAGATACATTAACGTTATCCAATACCCAAAGCAATTTTTTGTTACAATATTACAGTTTATTTATTTTATAAGTATTTACAATTAATTACACAATTACAAATTATTTTATCAAATTTATAATAAGTAATCAATTTTTTACTTAATTCGAAGGCTTTTAATCGCCTTCATTTAAAATAGTAATAAATATTATTTCACCAGCTTAACTATCTTTAATAAGATGTACATACTTTTCCTTAAATAATTAATTTATATCTACTATTTTTTAGCGTACGACGCGCGACGCTTAATTCTCTACATTGAAAAATTAGCTTTTTTACAGACATTGACATAAAATTCATTTAGTTAATACTAATAATCAGTTTTTTTACCTTTTTCACAATAAGCGTTTTCATTTTCAGTCAGTGATTACCACCATTTTCTTCAATACGATACACTTATCCTTAAACAATCTTTATTCACAATCTCTTATGATACGATCCATATTTTTCTGTAATCGTTATTCACAATCTCTTATGATACGATGCATATTTTTCTGTTGTACAATATTAGTTTTCTAGTTGAAGTTACAGATGTGCTGAATCACATAAAAGTCTGATTCGCAGCTGCTGATTCCGATATCGATAATTTTATCTTGATCCAAGGATCTAACTTCGACTAAGAAACCGACTGCTGGGTGCCTTTGACTGCGTGTGACAGTTTGTTTTGACGTGCACCTCATGTTGACAGAAAACATGTTATAAGACCCATAGCGACTGATTTATAAATTTAAGAGTTTATTAAAATATTGGACGACTAAGTTTTGAATCAAAGTTTTTTTTGTTAATTTTTACTGACTTAATTAAATGTCGAAAATCTTCGGCTATTAATATAGCTAACTTAAAACATGTTTAAAATAAAGTCGACTTCTTTATTTCCATAACATCATTAAGATCATAGAAATTAGCAGTAGTTTTATTTTTGTTATGCAATTTAAATACTCAGTTCCTAACCTATAAGCGAACTATCTAATTCAAAATATAATTGAAGATTTATGCTTGTCCCATGCTTCTTCTGTGTCTTTCAGTAGTTTTACAAATAGATTCACCACTGGTGCAGCACTGAACAAATAATCAGCACGGTCTTTTTAAAATTTTTAACATAGATATCCTCTTAAGATCCAAATTAACAGTATGGGGTACGGAATTTTTATTTTTGTGGATCATCCGTGAATACAGATATGAATGGCACGTCACATACATACAATTCTTATAGTAATGTAAGAGTATGCAGTTTTTTCCTCTTTTTGGAGACTGTCGTATAAAGTGTATTCTTACAAAATTGTAATATATCCTTTTACTACATATACCGACTACTTATACCGACCTTTTCCGGTAAATTCCATTGAGTTGATCGAATAGTGGTTCCCTTAAATATTTAGAATTTTTATTTTCTATCGTTAATACCCGGTCATCAACGGCACCATCAAGGCCTATAAACTTATAACAGATAGATGGCTTTAAAAAATTAAATCTTCGTCTTACATGAACCAATTTCACTGCCAACAAATTAAAGAAACCCCAGATGGCTACCTTAGTTTACACATTTTGTCAACTAATTGCCAGAAATGTCTATTTTAGATGGTAACACTGAAAATATAACAAAATAAGCTAGGAACAGTGTTTAAAATACTATAAACAAGGAAACAAATCAACTATTACCCTCAACAATCTTTTCATTTACCTACAATTGAGCGAGTAACGATGAGAGAATGACGATAAGATGACGAAAAAAACACATTTGATTAGAACTAGATCATGATGCATGATACAAATAAAAGACGATATGATACCGCGCAGGTAGGCGTGGCCATTTACGTCACGCCGTGACCAATTCCGCGATATTTTGTAAACGAAACACGTCTTTTTTAAGATCGCGTTGTGCTTTCAACTATTTTTTGGTGTTTTTATATTACGTTTAGCAGTTTAAAAGTAAAAATGAGATGTGCTGTGTATGGTTGAGATGTGGACAATCAATCAATGTAATCAATGTATGTATTTATCCCTTTATTTATATGATTATATTAAATCATATACTATAAAATTTGTATTATATGCAGGAAGCAAAGTATATTGCCAATAGAATTTATATAAAATCGCCTTTAACTAACGTAAACTCTATATTGCGCGTTATAAATTTCAAAAATAAGTCACGGCGTGACGTCATGCGCGAACCCGGACGAATTTGACACGGTTTGGTATCATACCTTCTTTTATTTGTATCATGATCATGATGTCAATATACTATATTAGGTGCCTTTATTAATTTAATTGCTTAACTTAAGTATCGTAGTTAAAAAGGGAATGGCGATTAAAAAACACAACCTACCTTATAAGAAACTTTAAATTTTTAATTTATGAACAGAGAGCGATCCCTTCTTACTTCCTAAACTATTCTGACGTACCATTATCCTGTCTAATTCAAGATGTAATTACTGTTACGACATATTTTGGTAAAAATTGTACATACATATGAGAGAATGATGCGCACACTTAGGGAAACACGTAATTACTTCAAAATATGTTAATTTAACTTTTAGCAAAACTATTTGTGCACCTTCTTCTCCATGAGCCAGTTATGTAGTGTAAACAATGTGACAGAAAATTGGAAAAATAAGTCATTTCATTGGCTTTCCGTTGACAGGAAAGTTAACTTACGTATACAAGTGTGTACATATTTAAAAACAAAAACACTTAATGTGTGAAAGTCTGGAGAATACTTACTTACTTAAGTAAAGTGACAGTGCATTTTACTGGTATTTCTAATTAAAATCATTTCAGACCCTAAAATGTTCATTATTAGATATTTACCCATATAAATAAACATGGAATAACTTTGGTGTCCGTCCGTCTGTCACAAGGCGATTTTCTCTGAAACTATTCGATCTAAAAACTTGGAATTTAGCAGAGAGATAGAGTGTGTTGACCCAATTATAGACGTGACGTATAAAAAGTTTAATTTTGATTCTGGGGGGTTAATTACAGGGGATAAATTGGGAAATGAAAAAAAAATCAAGGGCATCATGCAGGGTGTCAAGTGAAAGCTTATTGAAGCAGGAATTCAACAATATATGTATATTATGTATTTTTATTGCATTTGTTTAAACATTTTTCGGGAAAAACGCTTAAAAATTTCTGTCCCCTACCCTTATCACCAATAGAACCGCTCAGAAAAATCTGAAAAAAATTCGTGAAGATTGAGAATTAGGTGTAGATGGAACCAAAACTATCAGTATTGAAAAATTCTAGCGCGATCAATTGTTATAAACAATTTAATTTTTTATTTCCTTATAACTGCTGAACTATTGGTTTTAGAGACAAAATTTCTCAACAAAAACTATTTCTCACGATGAAAGGAATAACTTTTGTCACACTTTTTCAAAATTTTAAATTTTACTCAGTCGAAAAGCTCCCCCATTCAGCTCCGCGCATACGTGATGATACGTTGGTGCCGTCGGCGGCGGGTAGCGCAGCAGATGGGCGAAGATCGGGCGGCCGAGGTTTGCCGAGGTTAAGTGGGGGGCTAATGGCACGGAACAGTAATTGTGGAGGTATAGCTTGCACTTGATTGATTTTTATTTCCAATTTCTCACGATACGAGGCATATTTTGCTCATCAGTGCCAGTGTACTATTAATCAAGTTTTAATGGAAAGAAGTGTATATATGTATATTATTTATATTGACTTGGAAATCGAATTTATTACCTAATTTAAACTGAAAAGACAAACAATAATGTATTAACCACGGGCGAATTCTAAACTTATATATGTGCAGTCTAAATAAAATGCTCATAAATTATTTTAGCATATTACTTCATATTTATAATCATGTGCTGCATTTTAGTCACAAGAAACACAGACCGTGCCGCCACCAATGGCTACTTTTTCTGCCAATGTTCTTCAGTGGGTTATTTATGATGGATATCAAAAAGATTATGAAGCTCAACTATTGGAAAAAGAATTAGAAAGGGAAAGAAAAGAAAAAGAAAAGGCGCCAGTTTCAAAGCTTCAAGCGCCAAAGAAGTCCCAGGGCAGGGCACAACTTAGCGAAGCAGTACAGGGCAGGGTTTTTGAATGTTGGAAAGTGCTGGAGAGGATGATTAACCAAAACACCTACGATGACATTGCCAAAGGTATCAATTATCTGCCTTGTCTAATGATTCTAAAGATCTAATTCTTTATTCCTCTTTACTCCATCAGAACGTGAAATTTATTAATCAGAATATATGAAACTCTGGTAATTAGTGTTTGGAAATTCAAAGACACAGAGAAAGTTCAAAGATGAATTATCAGATTTTATTTTTTCGCTGTAGTTAATTTTGCCCTATATGGGCCCGTATTCTCTGTAGTGTTTTAAACTGACTTATAAGTAACGCCGGTTTAAATACATCATTTTATAATAGAAGAATTAGGGCAATAGTTAGCAAAGATAATTGTAGGACAAGAATGTGGTATCCAAATTTTCCTGAATTGGTTACACACCTGCTAAAAGCATTGAATTCAAATACTGTAGATTTTCAATTAAGCGCTACCCTCCAATTTTAAGCAAAATCGCTTGGCTAATAACAGAGATATGAAAGGCCTGATACGGATATATTTATCTATGACGCTTTTATCTGATGTTTCGTCTATTTTTATGTATATATTAATAATATACATACATACATATAAATAAAATCGAATGGTTATAGATTACAGATATTGGGACGACCCGTCCGACGAATTTAGGGATGAAGAAGGGACGCTTTTACCCCTTTGGAAATTTACTTATGAAAAGACAAAGAAAAACACCATAACGGATATTAAATGGAATCCTTATTATTATGATTTATTTGCTGTTTGTTTTGGGTTTTGTAAGTAACAAATGATAGTAACTAAGCACAGTCTACAAAAAAAAAAGAATTTAGTTTCAATCTGAAGAATAATAAATATTAACTAATTGTAACATAAATCTGGTTAAAACTAAATTTAAACTAATAAATTAGGTAATAATAATATGTTTTATTTCAGTTGATTTTATGAAACCAACGACAGAAGGTGCTGTGTGTATGTTTACATTAAAAAATCCGTCATTTCCTGACTACATTTGTATGACTGACTCTGGAGTTATGTGCGCTGATACTCATCCCAAATATCCGTATATGGTAGTTATTGGACTATACGATGGTAGTGTTCAAGTTTTTAATGTCCAAGCCACTTGTAAAGAACCTGCGTATAGAAGCAACAATGTTACAAATAAACACAAAGGTATTGTTTGGGAGGTAATTACAAGGAAAATATAAATGAGATGATCTTGTCTTTTCACCAAATTCCAAATGGTTTCGGTAATACTAAATAAGTCGCTTGCTTATAATTTTTAAACCTATATTGTTTTAAAAATGTAGGTAAAAGATAACAACAAATTAAAGCTCTTGAGGTTAAGCTTACACGCTTTAACTGACAAATATATACGTAGACCAAAATCTTCCTCAGGGAGGAGCCAAAATAATTTCCTTTGGTGGTTACTTTACAGGGTCTCAAGCGTATACGAGGACCAACGCTAAATAAGTACGAACCGAATTTTTTAAATTATGAAAATCACATTATGGCGGGGACGTTGCCACTTTCTAGGCAGTAGACCCCCTGCTCCACCCGTTAAGGCCCATGTTAACAAATTGTCAATTTATCTCGTTATTGTAAAACAAAAAATGTTACGACTTTTAAATTTAAACTTAAGCCGATTTTTTAAACTTATTGCAATTTGGTTATAACACATTTTTACTTTTAGGTAAAATGGGCTCCAGATCTACCAGACGGGGAATTAAACTTTTATTCAGTAGCAGCAGATGGAAATATTAATAACTGGGTTTTGATGCAAAATGAATTGGCTGTTACTATTATTATAACTTTATATTTGTCACAAGACACAGTGCCTGGTCCTGATGGCACGCAGCTTAGGGTAAAAGGTAGGAATAAATAATAATAGTGTACAGTTACTAGCCTGTTTAGCTAAAATATATAATTTCTCAACGACTAATTCTCCAACTTCCATACTTTCGAAATCAAAAATTAACATAACATTAGTTGTTAAATGTTGACCGAAGCAAATCGTTGGGCATTCAACGACAATACTGAAAGTAATAATATAAACATTAATCCTATATTGCAAAGATAAAAGGACCAATTAATAATGAAACTCAAATAGAAAACAAAGCGACCTACACTGCTACTTTCAGAATGCTGGTGGGATTCTTGGATGAATTAGAAAGGATTCGGTGTTCCGTATACTGTGAGCGTATCGAACGTGCCTGTTTATTTGTTGTTTGTTATGAAAACATCTTACCCTAGAGGTCCAGTTTGCAAACTTTAAGAAATACGTAATTGAATCAAGGAATAGTAGTAGAAAGAGATAAAATAGCATTGGAGTGTTGGAGCTCAGAAGTGTTGCTGTCTCTGTTGGTTGCTTAGGAAATACGTCTGAACACTCGGTTACACGTATGTCTTTGTTTAATGAACTAGAAAAGAAAAAGTGCGACTTATAGATTTATAACTCGGAGCGACTTTAAATAAGTCTTTAGAAATAATGTATTTAAGAGCTTTCTAACTTAAATTTATTATTATTTAGCAGAAAATAAAATTTTATAGGGCTGTTATTACTTTTAGTAAATCTTGTGATGTTTCTAACGTATTTTTGTACAAGAATACAAGGTAAAATAAGATGTGGCCTATGTTTACAAATTGTGTTTACAGTGTCGGTTAGAATGGTTTGTTTTGGCTTCAAATAATGTTAAATCATCCCGTATCCATTCATCCAAGGTGGGATTCGTACCAGGTTGAGTACACTGGGGAGGAATATTAATGTATGTGTTTACGATGTAATCGTGTTTGTAGAGAAATGGCTTACCTCTGATTATGATAATGCAGAACTTAATTTTAAGAATTGTGAGGTTTACCGATGTGATAGAAATCGTGTTACTACAATGAAATCTAGAGGTAGTGGCACACTGATTGCAGTGCGTAAAAATATGAAATCGAAACTAGTGCCAATAAATCCATCAAATATTGAACATATCTTTGTACAAATCTCTTGTGTTGACAAAAAAATATATACTTGGCTCAGTATATATTCCCCCTCAATCGGGATATAACACCTACGACGAGCATTGCAGGGTTCTCATACAAACCATCCTTATGACGAGTTTGTTATTTTTGGCGACTACAACTTACCACATTGCGTGTGGGCTAACTCTGGTGATAACCTGGTGTAATGTATCTTGGAGATCAATCAGCGGAGGATGGTAATGACATTGTCAACTTGTTTGCCAATCAGTTCTCAAATACCTCTATTCGTAAGGACATTGAACCGTACAGTGTTCTCCGGTTTCTCCTGTTTCTGTTGTGTGTGCAACTTATAATTATTTGAATTTATTATAGATTAATCAGATCCCGAATAATAACCACCAGTTTCTTGATCTAATATTTAGTAATAGCCCTAATGTTTATGTTTCCTTAGCTGATGATTGCTTATTGGGCAATACTCAGCATCAGTTAGCATATAACGGTTCTATACCATGTAGTTATGTTAATGGTCATTTGAAGTACGATATCTTTTACTATGATTTTAAGAACTGCGATTTTTTTTGGTAAATGATTATCTCTGTGGCATTCCCTGGGATACTTTGCTCGACTCCAATGATATCAACACTGTTGTCGAGATTTTCTATAACGTTTTGTAAGACGTTTTAAATATTTTCGTTCCAATTAAACGTTATAAATCTACAAATTTTCCAGTTTGGTTTTCCGGCGAGCTTCGAAGTTTAGTTATAGAGAAAAAGAATGTCCACCCCCATTACAAAGAAAGTATAATGACTATAAGAAATTTTCAGTTCGGCGTGATAGATGTAAAACGCTGCAAAAGGCTTGTTATGCTAGACATTTATATCAGGTTGAACAAAATGTGTTTAACAACCCAAACTTCTTTTGGAGGCGTGTAAATGATACGCGTAGGTCGAGCGCGTATCCTGGTGTAATGTATCTTGGAGATCAATCAGCGGAGGATGGTAATGACATTGTCAACTTGTTTGCCAATCAGTTCTCAAATACCTCTATTCGTAAGGACATTGAACAGTTTAATTTTGTCCCCCAAAAGACTGCTGTTGTCTCGTCCATAAGTTTACCGCTTATATTGACTTGTTTAATGGCATTCAAGACCTGAGAATGTCGTATTCTTCTGGCCCGGATGGTATACCATCTGCTTTTATTAAAAATTGTATTTATTTCCTGGGCAAACCATTGCATTTTATATTCAAACTTACACTGGAATCAGGCTGTTTTCCGAATTATTGGAAGACAAGTTTTTTGTCGCCTATTTCTAAATCTGGAAACAAACACGATGTTAGTAATTATAGAGGTATATCAATACAATCAGTGTTACCCAAATTGTTCGACAAACTTGTCTCTAATCAATTGATTTGGAAATGTAGGGAACTGATTGTTTCTGTGCACCATGGGTTTGTTCAGGGCAAGTCAACAGCGACGAATCTGCTCACATATGAGCAGTACTTGTTCAGTGCCTTCGAGGGGAGTTTGGACGTGGATAACATCTATACTGACTTCTCGAAGGCGTTCGACAGGGTGAATCGTGGGTTACTCCTGCATAAATTGAAGGCTTTAGGCTTTAGTGAGTCAATTCTTGCTTGGATATGTAGCTTCTTGTGGGGGCGTAGCCAGTACGTACGACTTAATAACTTTGGTTCCAAGGAAATTTTAGTATTTTCTGATGTTCCTTAAGGGTCCCGCTGTGGTCCCTTGTTTTTCAAATTGGTGGTTAATGATACTGGCAGTGCTATTGCTCACTCTAATTTTCTCTTATTTGCCGACGACTTCAAATTGTATAATGACATTAGGTGCATTAAAAATCCGTCATCATCGACATCATTGTCCATCCAAACGACTGAATCTAACGTAGATCTTAGTTTCCATGATGCGCAGGATGCTGTAGCTGATTGAGAATCCACCGAGATCAAATGCCTTAAATTGATTGTACTAAATCATAAAAATTACATTATAAAACAGCAGGAAGAGCTTATACGGGTACTTAAAGAACGCTTAGTGGAAGTGGCAAGGAACCATGAAGAAAAAAGCAGCCCATGTTCAGTTGCCGAGCAAGTTGTAAGTGATGGACAAGACATGTTGAAAAATATCTACGACAACTCTCAAGTGCACCATTAGAAATTCAAACCAAAACAACCTTCGAGAGAGTTACTAACTTGAATGGCACAGAACCTGGAAACCCGCATCATGCCACTCATCAAAACAAAACCACAGACTCTCATGACGTGAAACAGACACAGCCTGTGGGGCGAGGTCAAAAAAACCCAAATAATATCAAAAATAGCCGGAGGAAGCCCCCCGCAGTAATAGGAAAACGTACAGTGGATACTTCGACAATAAAAGCAGCAGACCAGAAAATATTGCTCTTTATATCGAGGCTGACCACAGATACTACTGTTGAGAATCTAAATAACTTCGTAAGAAGTGAAATGTGGGAATTGAAGGAAAGTCTCTGGTCGATGACTACCCCGAGATACTTTAGCTTTTTAGCCAAACGTTAAAATTTCGCTTTTCTTTATAACTTTGCATGAAAACTCAGAAACAAATTAATAGTATAAAATTTAGTTGTCTTATCCTTACACTTGTCAGTTTAAAACTTTTGGTTGTAAAATTAAACCGGACTAGCGTTGGAGAATCTGGCCGTTAAATGTTTTATAATACAATCTGCCAGTTGTCAAGTAAGCATCGGGTATTTAGGGCTACTTTCACTAACATTTCAGAAAATCCTAAGTTGAACTTAATTATGATTTAGTGGGGCGATATTGCTGTGTGATGCAAGGAATTACATAATATGATGGCATAGTTACGTCCCTACCTAAAACTCAAGCTTTACTTAAATTTAAATTGCTGGTGCAAAAAGCGGTTGCATTTATTATTTATTATTTGTAAATTAAGTCCGTTCTGGATCCACCGTTTAAATTAATAGTTAATACATAACAAATGGAAACAAGAGAACTGAAAAAAATAGTTTTAAGAAATACAGATCAAAATTCTTCGATATCAAAAATTTTCAAAATTATTTTTAGGATGTGCAACTTGCGTTAAACTACACCCAAAAGATCCAATAATCTATTTAGTTGGCACAGAAGAAGGATATATTTATAAATGCAGCACAGCCTATAGTGCAATGTATTTATTAACTTATCATGCCCATCAGATGCCCATAGCCAGAATAGATTTTAACAAATACAACTCCGATATATTTATATCATGTAGTAGCGATTGGAGAATTAAAGTATGGGAAGATAACAGATTGTAAGTACCTTTCTTTATGATTTTTGACTGAAAAACAAAAATATTACATCTTAAACTGCTTGTTAGAAACAATAATAAAGATCTCGACTTATGTAGTAGTGACTGAGAAACAACCTCATGGTATTCCTAAAAATTTGAGAAGAAAATATCACACACGCGCCAATATACTTGCTAATACGTGACGTCAAAACAAGTTAAAAGCCTATGTTTCAATGCAAACAAAACCAATCTGTTAAGGTTACTATTTTGAGAATCACAGTAAAAATATCGACACACATATAGGTAAAATGCAACACGTCGTGGAATAATATATATGTATTTATAATATTTTAATATACGTTTTTAAAAATAAAAATCTAATACAATTTAAAAAACATAACCATGATACGCGTCATAAAAATGAAATTTCCATTAAACTAAAAATACGTAAGTTTATAGCACAAAAGAATTATAAATATTTATGTTTTTATTTAAACGATTATTTACCAGTAAATATTAAAAGAATTGTATCATTAAAAAAATATAAAATTGAAATAAAAGCTTGGATATTAACAACAAATGATTTACAGAAATTTTTGGAATTACTCCGATATTATTTTGTATAATATAAAAATTATTTATTTATTTTTCTCTAAGGATCTCTCTTGTCCTAAAAAATAAACTTGTATGTATCTATTTGAATACATTATTTTTTTCCGTTGAATAATTTACATAATTAAATAATCTAATGTTAAATATAAGATTTACCCCCAACAAGGACGTCTTCGGGGGTTTTATCAAGATTATTTATAATATAAATATATATAATAATATTTAACTTGTAATTAATTTAAATAAACTTTATTATTATTATTATTATTATTATTATTATTATTATTAAAACCAGTAAACTTGGCATGGGTCCCGTAAGTAGCAACACAGAAAACTTAAAAATTTCACCAGTCGGCACTGGTGACAGTACATATAGAAATATTTTCCTTTTAATATATTGGTGGATGGCGGTACTGGTACTTAATAGCCAAATAAAACCTTTTTCAAAAAAATAAATCAGCAAAAATAATAAAATTTAAACGATAGTCGAAATACAGTATAGTTTGCCGTAGAATAGGTACTTCAAAAACAATGCATATTATTATTTTTTATTATCGTTTTACTACAACAAAATTGGCAGTGGCTGATGATTGGCATTGGCATTACATCTACTTAATGCCAGTTTTCAATTTTCAAAACGACTTTTAGGTATTAAAAAATATTGCATTTAGGTTTTTTAAACATACGTAAATTACCTTAGAAATAAATAACACGGCTATTAAACTAGTTCTAATATGGAACAACATGGTATATTTAGATATTCAATAATAAATAACTAATCTGTCTAGGCAAAAAGATTAGTGGCTTCTCACCCATCTATTGTTTTCATTATAGAGTTTAGGTGGACAATGTGGTTGTTTTATATTAAAGGACATTGATCTCCTGTGACTTAATTGTTTCAGTGGTTATCTAAGAACTTTCTGATTTTCTTAATTTTCTGCTAATTAAAGTTAATTAATTCCAGAGAGCCACTTTTCGTCTTTGATGTTGGTGACAGAGTGGGAGATGTAAAGTGGGCGCCATATTCATCGACAGTATTTGCTGCTGTTACAACTGAAGGAAAAGTATATGTATTTGATATAAATGTAAATAAATATAAACCAATTTGCATTCAAGCCGTAGTATCAAAAAGGAGAAACAAACTAACAAGATTGTCATTCAACCCGAAGTTACCCATTATTATTGTAGGAGATGATAAGTAAGAATTAGTAAGATGATTTACAAAATTTGAAGAATATATCTTATCAATGGTTGGTTTCTTTGACTTGACAAAAAATTATCGCGAAATGTGCTTTTGAAATGTTCCCAGTAAACACAAGCGGATTGTATTATATTATTATTACCAATCCAACCGTCTGCGGTAAATCCTACCAAATCTGGGGTGTTATGATTTCGCCTTCTAAAAAAAAGAGGAGGCTGGAGGCACTAACTTAGGTCACTATGCGAAATAAATACAATACTTTACAAAGGATTACAAAATAACTTTTTATTTTTTAATGACAGGAGAAAAGATAAGTCAACGGCCATGTTACCGACCTTAATGACCTTTGGACCACTGGGTACTACAGGTCCTAAACAAATATGCATAGCCCTGAAACACATAAGGTTTGTTCGTTTGTGTTGGACGAAACTGCACTAACCCTAGTGGATTTTTTTGAATGGGTGTCTTCTATAAATATAAAAAAGTGTAAGTTAGTGCACTTTCGTTCAACGCAAACTAACAAACGTCAAAACCTACTCTCGGGTCTCCGTAAATGAGATTAAGCACCGTGCGCAATATCATGCAGTGTCTCCTTGTATCGTGTTTTAGCCACATTTGCTGACGTCGTTTCCCCTTGAATTGAATTTGACTGGATTTTAACGGTTTTTCATTTCTATTTTAGAAAATTATATAATATTTCTATAAGGTACCTACTGTACTATTTGTATAATATCCGTTATTTAATTTACCACCCTGTATTAAGCATAAAATTCAATTATGGAGAAGGCAGGTAAAAATTCTTTTTCAAATTATATTGTACTTCCTCAGCACAAAATACAATATTCATTGAATTTCATAACAACCCATATATATTATATACCCATATATATTATATATATATATATATATATATATATATATATATATATATATATATATATATATATATATATATATATATATATATATATATATGGCAAAGGGTGCTTATGGGGACCGTCCTCATAAGAATTTGATATCTATCGAGTTTTGTAGGGACAGTCCTCATTATATATTTTTATGTCATGTCTATAAAAGCCTTTTTTATTATTAAACGTACTCCAGAACTTTAAAAACGACTGTATTAAGTTTTATTTCTGCACCTATAGTTTGTAAGATAATTAGCAATTTTACAAATTTTGTTATAGGGGATGCATTACAACTCTGAAGCTATCTCCAAATCTTAGAATCCCCTGTAAAGCGCCAAAGAAACAACAGTATTTAGATCAATGGACATTGCAATGTATGAAGTTGGATAAGCTTTTGTCACTAGTCCGGGAACCAGTTACTTTAACTCTGCCAGAAGATACAGCGGGAACAGAAGAGTCATAAATAATATTTTTAGCAAAACATTGATGAAATATACTGAAATATTTTTACTAATGACTAAAGAAATTTTGATTATTAAGTTAATCCTAAATTAAATGGCAATATTGGCAATAAAACACCAAATTCAAAATATAAAAACAAAGGCTGTATAAGGTCTTGCTTATAATTTTCAAATAGTTTCA
>OZ020195.1:25497337-25681511 GCA_963971165.1 Philopedon plagiatum
TTAAAAACCATGTGTCGTCGCTCGTCAGAAGTTCTCACCAAAAATAATACAAATAGTTTTTATCAACATGGGTCGGCTCTTGCAATATATATATATATATATATATATATATATATATATATATATATATATATATATATATATATATATATATATATATATATATACAGTGACCGGCAAAAAGTTGGACACATATGGGAAAATTTTTTATTATTGGAATATTGAAAAAACTTTTTATGCCGATTGTCTCTGCATGATGGGTAACCTAAAAATTCATTTTGACATTTGTTACGTGATTACTCGTTTGCCGGCAAAATTGAAAAAAATATATATTGTCATGGAAAACTGGTATTAGGTGACAAGATATTGAAAAAAGTTATTAGAAAAAAGTGTTTAGATTTTAATTTTATACTCCTTGGCAAAGTCTGGAGCCAAAATTTAAAAAAAAAATATTTTACATTTTTTGAAAAAAAATGTACAATATTAGTTTCATATTCCCATGAATTTAATAAAAATGTGTTAAATGATCGAAAACCAAGGTAATAACCTATTATCTCAACATTTTTGTTATTACTTAAAAGTTTTATTTGATAAAATTTAAAATTTAGCTTTTTTCCATGTACTTGGGTGTGGCCAGGCCCTGTATCTGGCAACCATATTTACCATTTATAGTTACTTCTGGAACAATATGCTTACGAAAGACCGTTTGCTCTAATTTTGAAGAAATTTTAACGTGTCTACCAAAATGGTTGCCAGATACAGGGCCATGGCCACACCCAAGTACATGGAAAAAAGCTAAATTTTAAATTTTATCAAATAAAACTTTTAAGTAATAACAAAAATGTTGAGATAATAGGTTATTACCTTGGTTTTCGATCATTTAACACATTTTTATTAAATTCATGGGAATATGAAACTAATATTGTACATTTTTTTGTCAAAAAATGTAAAATATTTTTTTTTTAATTTTGGCTCCAGACTTTGCCGAGGAGTATAAAATTAAAATCTAAACACTTTTTTCTAATAACTTTTTTCAATATCTTGTCATCTAATACCAGTTTTCCATGACAATATATATTTTTTTCAATTTTGCCGGCAAACGAGTAATCACGTAACAAATGTCAAAATGAATTTTTAGGTTACCCATCATGCAGAGACAATCGGCATAAAAAGTTTTTTCAATATTTCAATAATAAAAATTTTTCCCATATGTGTCCAACTTTTTGCCGGTCACTGTATATATATATATATATATATATATATATATATATATATATATATATATATATATATATATATATATATATATATATATATAAACTCAAAAGAAATATATATATATATATATATATATATATATATATATATATATATATATATATATATATATATATATATATATATATATATATATATATATTTCTTTTGAGTTTATATATAAGGAGGTTTTTCTATAAATATATAGAAAATGGGGAATTTCCTTCGGCATTTAGTATATGTCGGTAAATGCAAAAGCTTTAATTCTTTCGCTAGTGCAGTTTACGGTCTTGTGTTTTGTTGTGAATTTTGTTAGTTATTTATTAAATAAAAAAAAACATGATAAAAAAGCACAATTTTCATATTTATTAAAAAATATCATTTTATCCATTAGTTGACAAAAAGAAACAATAAATCACATGTACATACGTCCAATATATATAATTAAAACTAGATAAGCTGGACACCAAACTTAGACAAGTAGGTTTGTAGAATCGTTTGAGATTGAGCTGTCGTATTGCTAATTAATGTCGGTAGCCTACCAGGTTGTGCACTACCTAACGTTGCCAGACTATGAACTAAAAATTGCCTAGGTTCACCAATACCTGCAATATATAATTAAGGATAAAAAGGTACCAAACCAAATATTTACAACAAATTTCAGATTGCTAAGTGTGCTCGTTTATAAAATATAATATCTGGACAATCTAAATTTTCCAAAATAAAAATTAACATTTTTTTTATCTTCTGACAGCCCACGAAGACCGAAGTCTAAGAACTATGTACCGTGGGTGTACTGGGGAAATCCGACTCACACATTCAGAGCTGGAAACATTCGTGGGGATTTCACCTGCCCTTTAAGAGGGTGTGTGGGGTGGTACCACCTCGGTCGAGAAAGAATTCCTCTACCACCTACCTACCACCATTTTCGGATGGTATAATAATAAATGTTTGTCTGATGTATAGTAAGCTGCCTAAAGTATTTTTATATACAGCTTGGTATGAATTTAATCCCACCAAAAACATACATGTAAAAAATAGGCCAAGTTCTCGTCAGGACTGTGTGTTTTGTTCCTTGCCTACACGTTATTACCAGTGTAGTATTTTGATAAGTACAGAAAAATATTGTATGAATTGAGGAATTTACAGACCAAACTTGGCAAGGTTTCATTAAAGAACTGAGCAATATTGAGAACCTTGAAAACTTGTCAAGTTTGGTCTGTGAATTTATCAATTGACACAATATTTTTCTGTGCTTATTAAAACACTGCTAATAACGTGTAGGCAAGGAACTTGGTATAATTTTTACATTTCAGTTATAGTTCGACACACGAAAACTCGACCACCAAAAGAATGCAGCAAAAAATTAGTATGTTGCCAAACTTACAAATAAAACTATAGTAAATAAGTTACTGAAAATTATTTTTCGCAATAATGTTGAGCGATATGGTTTAATATATAAAATAATAATAAACCATAATTATATTTTATAGATAACAAATTATTGTGGGTACCCTAATATTATTCTGTGATATATGTAGGCATTAATTTTATATTACACCTCGTATCGGTAGAGTACCAAAAAAAGGGTACCGTGGATTCTCGACTAAAGAATCAGTATGTTTTTCGGTACTCAAGGCATTTGTTTATATTAACAACCTGATTCTAGTAAATAGATAGTTCGTAGTAAATATCGGAGATTTATTTAAATACTACCGAATATATTACAGTGGCGACGAGGAGTTTGCTCTTTTAGTGAATTGTGCGGAGTTTCAAATTAAACTTTCGGTACTAAAAGTGAAAACCCACATTAATTAATTAAACACAATTTTTTTTTTATAAAATGGCAGCCGAAAATGTCGGACACCTTCGTGAGTTTGACCCAGTCAACTCGGATTGGGCCATTTACAAAAGACGGCTTGACAATTACTTTACCGCAAATGAGATTACCGATGATGGTCGGAAAAGAGCAATTTTGCTAAACTTATTAAGCGAAGACGCGTACCAGTTAGTGCGCGATTTATGTCTGCCTACAGAACCGGAGGACAAAACTTACGCTAATTTAGTGGCTATAATTTCGGGTCATTTTAAGCCCGCCCTCACGGTTTTTGCGGCGCGCTATAAGTTCTATAATGCTCGTAAAGCCGCGAGTGAATCCGCCAGAGACTGGGCTGCTAGACTTAGAAATCTAGCAGCTTCCTGTGATTTTGAGTCTACTCAATTTTTACAAAACGTCCTTCGTGATGTGTTCATCGTCGGTTATGATAAAGGCCCGGTACAGGATCGTTTATTAGAGGAAAAAAGAGAAGTTAAGTTGGAAGATGCAGTGGGAATTGCAGTAGCTAAATCTGCATCCCATATTGATGATATGTCAGTTGGTTTGATAAAGGTGGAGCAGGAAATTAATTTTGCACAGGCCTCTCACAAAAATAAGGGGGCACTATGTCAAGCTGCAGGAACGGCATCTCGTGGATGGCAGCAGGGTGGAACCAGCGGGGACAGGCAATCAGCGCCAGGCCCATCGCGTATCAATCAGGCATGCTACGTTTGTGGTAGAGGGAACCACACAGCAGATAAGTGTCCATTTAGAGACTGTTTTTGTCATATTTGTCAAAAGAAAGGCCACTTGGCGCCAGTATGTCCAAAAAAACGTATTAAAAAGTTTAATACATTTGTGAACACACATAATTATTTAGAAGCCGACGAATATCCCCTTTACAACTTAGAATTTAATAATAACTCCATTTTAATAAATTTAAAAATAGAAGATATTGAATTTACCTTTACTCTTGATACCGGTTCAAGTTTTTGTGTTATTTCAGAACGTTTTTATTGGACATATTTTAAAAACAAAATGTTAAACGAAACAAATAAATGTTTTACTTTATATAATGGTGAACAAATTGTGCCAATAGGCTTCATCACATGCAAAGTAGATTTTGAAAATAAGGAACTAAATTTAAATTTTTATGTTATTAAAAATGCATCTGGACCCCCGTTGTTAGGACGCGATTTTTTTAATCAGTTCAATCTTAATATTACTAACTTAAATTTTTTGGAAGCTTCAAAGGACGTAAATTTAGTTATTAAAAAATATAGTTCTGTTTTCGCCCAGCGTCTGGGTAAATTTAACAAGGGTTGTATATCGATAAAACTAAAAGCTAATGACATAACTCCCAAGTTTTTCCGAGCAAGGCCGTTACCATTTGCGATGAAACAAAAAGTAGAAAATGAGTTAGACCGTCGTCAGGAGTTGGGAGTGATTGAACCAGTGAATTACAGCCCTTGGGGGACGCCAGTTGTTCCCGTGTTAAAGAAAGATGGTTCCGTAAGGCGTTGCGGGGATTTTAAGATCACCTTAAACCCATTTATAGAGGTGGATCAATACCCACTACCCCGAATAAACGAGTTATTTGCAACGTTACAGGGGGGTGTACATTTTACAAAACTAGATCTTTCTAATGCCTATCAACAGATTTGTTTAGATTCCCAATCTAAGGTGTTGTGTACCATTACCACCCACAAGGGTTTGTATCAGTATAATAGGGCACCTTTTGGAATTGCTAGTATTCCCGCCAAATTTCAAAAGCTCATGGAGTCCCTGTTGTTAGGTATTGAAGGGGTTATTGTCTTTTTAGACGACATATTGATCACGGCAGAAAACCGCGAAAAACACCTTCAGAGGTTAGGTAAAGTTCTAGGGGTTTTACAAGACGCGAACCTTAAATTGTCTTTAGATAAATGCAAATTTTTTGTTCCTGAAATATCATATCGAGGATTTGTTATAAATAAGGAGGGATTGCATACTGCCAGTGACAAAATAACGGCAGTCCAAAATGCACCAAAACCAAGCAATGTTACCCAGCTTAAATCTTTTATTGGATTAATAAATTACTATGGACAATTTGTCCCTAATTTATCAACAATTTTGTATCCATTTTACAATTTATTAAAAAAGGAAGTTAAATGGCACTGGTCACCAGATTGTGACAAGGCATTCAAGAAAATAAAAGAACTGCTCACTTCAGCACCCATTTTGGTACATTATAATCCTTCTTTTCCAGTGATTCTTAGCTGTGACGCTAGCGATTACGGAATTTCTGGATTAATTGCGCATGTGCTTCCAGATGGCCAAGAGAAACCTATTGCTTATGCCTCACGAACTCTGTCTGATTCTGAAAGAAAGATGAGTCAGATAGAGAAAGAGGGATTGGCTATAATTTTTTCCCTCTGTAAGTTCAATCAACATTTGTACGGTCGTAAATTTACTTTGTTGACAGACCACAAGGCATTAACCAAAATTTTTCATCCTCAGAAGGGGATACCCCAATTCTCCGCAAATCGATTGCGTCGTTGGGCACTTATTTTGTCTAACTATCAGTATGATATTAAATTTGTAAAGTCTGAAAAAAATTACGCAGATTGCTTGTCGCGTTTACCAGTTAAAACTCGCGAAGAGGAATGGGAAAACGTGGATATTAACTATGTTAATTATTTTTCGGAAAATAAAGACTTCCCCATAAATTTCGAATTAGTTAAAATGGAAACGCAAAAAGATGAAACCCTATTATGTGTAAAAAAATATTTACTTACCGGGTGGCCAACAAAAGTTCTCGAAAATATGAAACCGTTCTATAGAGTTAGAAATGAACTCAGCATTGAGTCAGAGTGCATTTTGTGGAACAACCGGATAATTATTCCAGGGACGTTACAATCCAGTATTTTAGAAAGTTTGCACGTGTCACATTTGGGCGTGGTTAAGATGAAAAGCTTAGCTCGTTCATATATTTGGTGGCCAGGGCTAGATCGAGATATTGAAAATATTTGCCGAACATGCGAAAGTTGTTTATTAAACAAGAAAACTCCGGATAAGGCAGTTCTTGAAACATGGCCTTATCCTGATGAAGTTTGGGATAGAACTCACCTCGATTTTATGGGCCCCTTT
Organism: Philopedon plagiatum; assembly: GCA_963971165.1. Taxonomy (NCBI): domain Eukaryota; kingdom Metazoa; phylum Arthropoda; class Insecta; order Coleoptera; family Curculionidae; genus Philopedon; species Philopedon plagiatum. Next base: position 25,503,540 of record OZ020195.1, read on the forward strand.
TTAGGTAAACAATATTTAATATTATTAGATGCGCACTCCAAGTGGCTGGAGGTATTCCCTGTAAATTCACTTACCTCCAAATCAACCATCAATATATTAAGGGCAAGTTTTGCCAGATTTGGCTTGCCAAGACGCATTGTAACATCGAAAGTCGCCAGTCGGAAACTTCGTCAAGATTAAAATAGTGCGAATCTTTGGAAAATAGGCAACGTTGTTAACAGGTGGCAGTTTTGTCTGTAAATTTATCAATTCACACAATATTTTTATATTTAAAAGTAACAACAAACGTGTTTAAATCTTCACTAAATTTTTATTCTTAAAACATGACAAATGTTTCGACACACAGTGTCTTCGTCGGATGGTTGGTATAAAGTTTATACCAACCATACCATGTTTTAAGAATAAAAATTTAATGAATATTTAAACAGGTTTGTTATTTTTAAATAGTTTTATAACGGATCTTCATCAAGTAAAGGCTACATCAACTCAATATATTTCAAAACACTGCTAATAACGTGTAGACTAGGAACTTGGCATAATTTTTACATTTCATTTTTTTTCAGGTAACAAAACACATTCCTGACGAGAAATTGGCCTGTTTGCTTACGTGTATGTTTTTGGTGGGATTTCATAACTTTTTGTTCAGATACTTATAAAACGAAACGATATTTACTTATAAGTATATAGACCGACTGCCTGCACTCCGTAACTTTCCAAAGCCGAAGTCGCTATTTCGTGTCAGAATTCTCCATGTTGGATTTTTTTTATTTTTCTCGTAATTATCACCTTAAACACTATCGATGTTCCAAATTTCAAAGCTCTAGCTCGATTGGAAGTACCCTAGATTTATGATGACCTATCAGTCAGTGAGTGCTCAAAATTGTGATTTTTGGACACTCGTATCTTGGAAACTACTCTACCCAGGCATATGAAATTTGGAAAACTGCTTCTTTGGTAACCTTAACCCCTCTGAGAAAATACAGTCCTGTAACGTAACTAGCCTCGGAGATAGAGGGGGTCGAAAAGGACTCGAAATAGTTCGTGCGAATATTGCAGTGCGCGCGCGGTCGGTTTTGCGAGAACTTGGACAGGCGCAATCTGTGCGCTTTGATATGTCCTTCATTTTTACGTATTGTCACAGCAAGTACTGATTGGTGGTCTAAAGTTAGACTGCTTCTGTTTACTTATTGTTGGTCATGATACAAATAAAAGAAGATATGATACCGCGCAGGTAGGCGTGGCCATTTACGTCACGCCGTGACCAATTCCGCGATATTTTGTAAACGAAACACGTCTTTTTAAGATCGTGTTGTGTTTTCAACTATTTTTTGGTGTTGTTATATCACTTTTAGGAGTTTAAAAGTAAAAATGAGATGTGCTGTGTATGGTTTTGATGTGGACAATCAATCAATCAATGTATGTATTTATCCCTTTATTTATATGAATATTGTAAATCATATACTATAAAATTTGTATTATAAGCAGGAGGCAAAGTAACCTCTATATTGCGCGTTATGAATTTCAAAAATAGGACATAGCGTGACGTCATGCGTGAACCCGGACGAATTTGACACGGTTTGGTATCATACCTTCTTTTATTTGTATCATGATTGTTGGTAAATACTGGATTAATGAGATTATATTTTTTTAAATGATACATAAGACTATTTCCTATTACGTATTATTGTTACAAATGTGTTTATTTCAATAAAATGCGATAAGTATTTAAAATATCGCACCGCGCCACCAGTGAGGGAGGGAATACACTGCTTCGTCCCTAATGCCGAGCGCCTCCAGTGTGGTAGTGTGCCGTGACTACTAGCGGCGACAGTGACTTGCTCGCTGCACGAGTCTCAAGGAAAAATAGGGGCGTGTCCTATCTTGAATAACCATGATACAATTAAAAGATATACCGCGCAGGTAGGCGTGGCCATCTACGTCACGCCGCGCCGTGACCAATTCCGCGATATTTTGTAAACGAAACGTCTTTTTCAAGATCGCGTTGTGTTTTCAACTATTTTTTGGTGTTTTTATATTACTTTTAGGAGTTTAAAAGTAAAAATGAGATGTAATAATAATAATAAATACCTTTATTTGTGCCAAAGAAAAATAATAAGTATAATAATAATAAAGAATTGTAATAACAGGTATAATATTAAAAAAAAAACTGTAATAGCTAAAGGAATTAAAAATGACGGAAACATACTAGTTGGCACAAATGGGTAGGGATTTTGATTAAAATTAATCATTCTTCCAATCCTACCCCACGTAAATATTTTTTAAGTTTTTATTTAAAATTTATATAACTTAATTTTTTGAGATCATTAGGTATATTATTATAGATTATGGGACAAGTATATTTAAATGATGTTTTATGTTTTTCAGTTTGATGAACAGGTATTTCCATGGATTTATTAGGACTGGATACGGGATGATTTCACATTCTTTGAAGCCAAAACAAACCATTCTAAACGACACTGTAAACACAATTTGTAAACATTGGCCACATCTTATTTTACCTTGTATTTTTGTACAAAAATACGTTAGAAGCATCACAAGATTTACTAAAAGTAATAAAAGCCCCAAAATATTGTATTTTTCTGCTAAATAGTAATAAATTTAAGTTAAATAGGTTTTATTATTTATAGGTTATGTTATGTTAGGTTATTTCTAAAGGCGTTTATTTAAAGTCGCTCTGAGTCATTTATAAATCTATATAAATCTATACGTCGCACTTTTTCTTTTCTAGTTCATTAGACAAAGACGTACGTGTAACCGAGCGTTCGCAGACGTTTTTCCTAAGCACCCAGCAGACAACAACACTTCTGAGCTCCAACACTCCAATGCTATTTTATCTCTTTCTACTACCATTCTTGATTCAATTACGTAGTAATTCGTAGTCTTGTCTATGTTCGTAGTTCGTAAACTGCTCTCTCAAGAGAATAACAAACAACAAAATATTTATATTATATAAGGCTTCACGTTCGATACGCTCACAGTATACGGATATCGAATCCATATTATAATAGATCCATGGGTATTTCAATATTATTCAGATGTGCTGTGTATGGTTGTGATGTGGACAAACAATCAATCAAGCTAATCAATGTATGTATTTATCCCTTTATTTATATGATTATTCTAAATCATATACTATAGAATTTGTATTATAAGCAGGAGGCAAAGTATATTGCCAATAGAATTTATATAAAATCGCCTTTAACTAAAGTAAACTCTATATTGCGCGTTATAAATTTCAAAAATAAGTCACGGCGTGACGTCATTCGCGAACCCGGACGAATCTGACACGGTTTGGTATCATACCTTCTTTTATTTGTATCATGTTGAAAAACTATAAAAATTAATTGCAAGGTCATTTGAAGTATATCACAAAAACTCCCATATACGCTTTTTAAAAAAGGGGTTTTAAACTATCGTCAATTTTTTTATATACACGAAAATGTTTTTTGCTCTTTTACACTCACAACTACAAATAAAAATAAATAAAATGAGTAATAACATAACCTACCTCCAACAGGATCTTCTTGGACTGTATTAGCAAAATTTAACTTTGCTGTTGCGGTTTGATACGCCGGCGTATCATCAACTTCGATAAAATGATCATCTGGTAGGGTGGTCTCATCAGGAGGCATTTCAAAAAATAATAGTAATGCCTAAAATATTTTAGAAAATCAGAAAACAGTTTATATGAGATCAATAGAAACAATTACATACCTGTAAAAGTTGGGACCAGTATGTAGCATAATTTCCAGTATATATTTCAGATGTTTCACACAACAATTTTGTTATCCCGCAGGATACTATTTTCCTCTCAATATGTCCAGTTACTTTTTGAATTTCCGCTATCAACAGCTTTTCCAATACCATACCAAACATTCTAAAACCCAAGATATGTATTAGTAAAATGCATTTTAGTCTATAAAACTAAACGCCTTAAAGAATTCTTGATCTGCTACTCTGTTTTTGCCAAACACAATGTAGATGGAATTTGACTTTAAACTATACAGTGGAGGAGATTTCCGAATCATAAAAATAAAATAAACAAAAATATGATTAGTGTCATAAGGAAAGTTTAAATTGAAAAAGTATTTATTTGCTTTTATATATTTAGATGGAAAATTTTAACACCTTCACGAATAAATACTTTTAAAGAAGATAACTCCTTCATACACATCTGATGACGAAAACAATAATTTAATCATAACACGAGGCAATCTGAATTATTGCAAACAGCACCGGTAAAAAGCAATTTTGGCATGCAGTCTTTATTACATAATGGCATAAAAATTTACAATGACCTTCCAAAAAACATAAAGAAAATCAAGAAATTACAGTTATTTAAAATACATTTGAAGCATTATTTAAAAATTTGAATGTTTTTTTAACAGTTTTTTTAAGGAATTTTAAAATACACCTTAAAGTATTTTACAAAATTGACTGTTTTAATAGCTTTTCTTTAGAATTTCATTAGTTTATCTTAATACCGTTATATTTTTTAATGTTTTGTATATATATATATATATATATATATATATATATATATATATATATATATATATATATATATATATATATATATATATATATATATATATATATATTCCCTGTAATAAACTTTAAGTTGGTTGGGAATAAAGAATTAAAAAAAAAGTAATTTGCTTTAAAAAGTTAACTACCATTAACATCAGAATAATTTTAGTTCTGGAAATAATATAACTCGATCATTGTTTTTATCCTGTAATAAGTGTTCCAGCGTTCAATTCAAAGTGTTGTGTTGTAGGAAAATTTACGAATTGAATTTGGGCATGTTTATTTTAATTAAATCCCGAGAGCGAGGCTCGAGGGTTTTAATCTTTGAATAAACATACCTTTTTAAAGAGTATTCGTTGCGGCTAAAAAATGTAATCAATAAAAAACGAGCTTTTATATTACGTTTAACAAAATGTATAAACATTACTAATTTGTAACTTCTTAACTTATTTATATAACCTAATAAATAGTAAACACTGGATTCAATTTTAATCAAATAAACATTAAAGCCCACATGTAGAAAACTAAATCAGCCTAAACTACCTTTAATGTTAAATGCTTACCGTGGTTGTATTCCATCTATAATTGATATCAGTTCACTTGGAGAATATTTGATCATAAATAGGCAAAAGAAGACTACAAGACTTATAACATATTTGGTAGTTTTACTTGAGGATAGTCTTTGGAACAGTAAAAAGAATATTTGTTTTAGATATGGAGCCAAGTTCTCCCTGAAAATTAAATTTGAATATAAACGTGCTTACAATAAAAAAATCGGTCAGGTGCAAGCTATACTTGCACAATTAGTGTTCCGTGCCATCGGCCCCCTACTTAACCTGAGCAAAGCTCGGCCGCCCGATCTCCGTCCATCTGCCGCGCTACCCCCCGCCGACTGAACCAACGCCATATCACATCGCTTATGCGCGGAGCACTGAAAAACGTGTAAGGATAAAAGTTGTTCCTTACATCGTGAGAAATATTTTTTGTCGAAAAACTTTTTCTCTAAAACCAATGGTTCAGCAGTTACATATAAAGGAATAAAGAATTAAATTGTTTATATCAATTGATCGCGCTAGAATTTTACAATCCTGATAATTTTGGTTCAATCCACACCTAATTCTCAATGTTCATGATTTTTTCAGATTTTTCTGAGCAATCCTTCTGGTGATAAGCGTGGGGGACAGCAATTTCTAAGCGTTTTTCCCGAAAAATGTTTAAAAAAATGCATAAAAAATACATCATATATATTGTTGAATTCGTGCTTCAATAAGCTTTCATTTGACACCCTACACGATGTCCTTGAAATTTTTTGTCCATGTCCCACTTTACCCCTTGAAATTAACTCGCAGAATCAAAATCTACTTTTTATACTTCACGTCTATGGGCCACCACATTCTATCTCTGTGCTAAATTTCAATTTTTTACGTCGAATAGTTTCAGAGAAAATCACCTGTGACAGACGGACGGACACCGAAGTGTTTCCATAAGTGTTCCGTTTCACGGAACACTAAAACGGAAAAAAAGTGTAATTATAACTAAATTACTTTGGGATTAGGAAAAGTTAAAACTTACTTTGAAACATGTTGTATAAGGCTCTGCATCAGATAAAATCCTTCATGATCATTTGACTTAGAAGCAATTAGTTTCTGAAATACCCCCAAATATCCAGGCTGAAAAAATGATACAAACGATGGTATAGTATATAAATGTTCATAGTACACTAACTTTTGATAGTTGCTACAGATTAAGAAGGGTCCGCCAAATACTTGTGTTTCAGGCTCATACTGTGTTCTATAATTTTTGTAAACTATAATAAATTTGATTAGAAAAGAAATTGAATTCAAAAAATCTAGACAATTAAGCCGGTTAATTGTTCGTATTCGATCGGCATTTTACGACAACGTACTGTTCTGTTAGCGCCAGAATGGCGTTTGGAAGAAGCGCGGTGTGGCACACGGGCTTAATATGTCACGCGACTTAGCATTTAAAAGCCCTATTTTTAATGACGTAGCAGTCACAATGTAGTTTTGGAACGCAACCCAGTTGTATTGTTCATAGCCTCTTGTTTAAGCATTTGTGGAACATTAGAAGCTTGGCAGAAGCACAGTATTGCCGCATATAAAAAGGTTAACGATTTAATTATATTTTAAGCACTTCTGACAGTTTCTAAAAATAAACTGAGTGAAGTGAAGGCAAATATAAATCATTGCTATTACTACGAATGTAAGGAGTATGCTAGAAAGGAACATAATACAGCGGTGGTTGTATAGAATTAAAAAACTTGTGTGTGTGAGTAAGTTAATGGCACTGGTTAAGGGGTTACATACAGTTAGAATTTTCAAAAAAGTGATTTTTTTAATTTCATTTTCGTAATGTACATATATTCCAGTACACACACAGAAAATTTCAAGGCAATCCGGCGATTATTTTCGAAGTTACACGCATATTTGTAAAGACGTGTCAGAGCGATTGCACACTATATAACGTGCTTTTGAAACTTTAAACGCGTTTTTCTCAAAACTGTGTTTTGAAAGTCGGTGACCAAGATTCCTCGGAAACGGCTGAACCGATCTGTCTCAAATTTTAACACAAGCTTCTTAAGTATATTTTTTAGTAATTAATCGAAGGTTTTTTCTCACCGATAAATATTTTTTTTTATATAAACACTTTAAGGCCAACATTCTGGCCAAAAATCGATTTTTTTTCTGAGAAGCCGCCATTTTGTCAAAAAAAAAATATTTTGCTTATTCCTTCGATTAATCAGAAGATTATACATTCCTTTAACGACATCCTTTGGTTTTTTCATTTTCGATGATCCAGTCCAGAGATATCGTGGTCACCGCAAAATGCCTTTTTTGAGAGGAACTCCTGGAAATCAGCTATAGCACCTTTCAAAATTATTATTTTTACAAATACAAAAATCTTAAAATACAGTTAAAAGTTACCATAATATGTGTACAAATTTTCACATTAATAAATTTAAAAGTCTTCTCAGGAAAAATTCTTGAAAAATCGCTTTTTTTAGGCCTCCTAACTGTATATAACCCCTTAAGACCAAATGTTCAGTTGAAAAAACTTGTTTATAAGTTTAAATTTTAAAAGTGATGACAACATTGTCCGGTCGTCATTTCCAAGGTCCAATGGTTGCTGTTTATATACTCACTTCAAAACGATATAATAAAATAATCTTTAGAGCGGTATAACTGTTTCCGCGTGGAATAGGCGTGCGCGTCATAATAAGTTTGGCCACATGCGCCCTGTTCCCAAGACGGCGGTTATGTGTTGCGGGGACAGTTATACAGCTCCAATTATCTTTATTGGGGGTCGTATTTATAGTCGTTCCTTGAGTATTCCTTAGACCTTGAGGTATGATTTAAGCTTGGTTTCATCCATGTTTGAGGAAACCTCAAGGCCTAAGAAACGACGATAAATACGACTCTTAAATGCACGGATGAACGTTAAAATTGGAGTAGTTACTTAGTCTGCTTTAACTCTAAAACTCAAGAAGCATTTGTAATATATTTTCTTTACATATAGCCTATTTATTATTTCACCATTTCAGTAATGCAGGCGCGTAAAAAAGGGACTGTACTAATAATTATCGTACCACTTAAAGATTTTGGGTCACATAAAGAACGTAATGACAGACACCCATATTTAAGGGGTTATATACAGTCAGGAGGCCTAAAAAAGCGATTTTTCAAGAATTTTTCCTGAGAAGACCTTCAAATTTATTAATGTGAAAATTTGTACACATATTATGGTAACTTTTAACTGTATTTTAAGATTTTTGTATTTGTAAAAATAATAATTTTGAAAGCTGCTATAGCTGTTCTCCAGGAGTTCCTCTCAAAAAAGGAATATTGCGGTGACAACGATATCTCTGGACTGGATCATCCCAAATGAAAAAACCAAACGTATTTCGTTAAAGTAATGTATAATCTTCTAACTAATCGAAGGAATAAGCAAAATAAAAATTTTTGACAAAATGGCGGCTTCTCAAAAAAAAATCTATTTTTGACCAAAATTTTGGCCTTAAATTGTTTATAAAAAAATATATTTATCGGCGAGAAAAAATCTTCGATTAATTCGTAAAAAATATACTTAAGAAGCTTGTGTTAAAATTTGAGACTGATCGGTTCAGCCGTTTCCGAGAAATTTGCGTCACCGACTTAAAAACAGTTTTGAGAAAAACGCGTTTAAAGTTTCAAAAGCACTTTACATAGAGTACAATCGCTCTGACACGTCTTTACAAATATGCGTGTAACTTCGAAAATAATCGCCGGATTGCCTTGAAATTTTCTGTGTGTGTACTTGAATACCTATATATGTACTTTAAGAAAATGAAATTTAAAAAAAAACGATTTTTTGAAAATTCTAACTGTATATAACCCCTTAAGAAATGTAAACAAATCTGTTTAAAGCCTAAACGTAAACTGATGAAAGTTCAGTATTTAGTAGTTTGGTCCTTTTTGATTGATGTGCATTTTTGTGTGTCTGTGCCTGGCGAAGACAATTCTTACTTATTGATAAGTTTTGTCACAAGACAGATTAGTTTTCTCAATTTCCTCAATTTCGCAAATTTATAAAGAAAAGTGACATTTTAGTACGTACTTAGTACCTATATATAAATTTTACAATTATTTCTTCACCTTAAATAAAATTAAAATTCAGAGACAATACAGAACATTAATTTTTAAAAGAGGCAGAGAACTTATTGACATTTAGCACAAATCACAAAAATCAATCATTTTTACACAGTTTTGAAAAAAAAGATTGTATCTTAAAAGCAGCTAAATTTCTACTCTCGTCACCAATTTTTTTCCATTAAAGATATTTTCTAAATATAAATGCCCTAAGATCATTGAAATAAGCCTTAATACAATAATACTCGTAATAAGAATAATCATAAATAAATCATATAAATCATAAATTTTTTGTCAGTTAAATAGAAATACATGTAGACATGCTGTGTGACATTAAAACTATGTATGGATACTTTCATCATGAGTCGAAGAAAACTAAACAACAATTCCTTAATGAGCAAAAGGTAAAAGTATAGTTTGCATAATGGTACACACTTACCAATTTATCTTGTGCAATTATTTGAGGAGCAGCTTGCGTAATAAAAGCTTTTAGCAATCTCACCAAAGGACTTATATTTGCTGGCCTTTCCCATAAAACAGGAGCTAACAAACATGGCAGCAGTTGCATATAGGGTTCAGGAATAGCTCCAGGAGGCGTGTATTCCATCAGGAGGGACAATATTTGAAAAACGTACGGTATGAATTCTAAAACAATCAAATTTGCCAATATAATTTTTAGTATTAATGCATTATTAAAATTTAATAAATGTCAAGCTGTACAATTCAGTTTATCCTATAAAAAATAATAGGCTGATTGAAATTTCTTACAAACCTTTGACCATTAGGAAAAAAAGAGATGAATCAAAACAGTAATGGATCAAAATCTATATAAAATCCAATATAAACCAATATTAATAATACTGATAATGCTCTATCCAAAATCTTTGTTATAAGTATTCGATGTACATATGTGGGCAAACAAACATACATCTAATTCGCAGTCTAAGTTCCCTAAGAAAGTCTATTAATATATATATATATATATATATATATATATATATATATATATATATATATATATGTATTATTTGTGAATATCTGTGAATATTTGTGATTTATGAAATAACAAAAAATTTAAAAAAAGTTCTTGCCCCAACACTGATTCGAACCCTCGACCTTCTGATCAACTCGCTGAGATTATATATATAAATATATATATATATATATATATATATATATATATATATATATATATATATATATATATATATATACCTTTGAATGAAAGTATCCTTGTCAAAAAATCATAAAAAAATTACCTTGTATGTCTTGTTGAAGGATGCCTTGAAATATTGGAAACAGTATATCTTCAAATGACTTAACAGCAGCTTGATTTGTTTTACAAACAATTCTAAAAAAAGAGAAAACTGCAAATAACCCAAAGTGTACTAATATGATCTAAGTACGCTAGCTACTAGCTGCTATTTCGTTCTAGAGAAACAAAATTAGACTCTCGGTTCGAACATAGGCTACTAGCTGGTTCCTGCGGAAACGCCTAATTTCCTGGGATCCCAAGACAACAAACCTGAGCAAATCTAAGCTAAAATAATCCCACGGCCATGTAGTTTATATGTCCCGTATTTTACGCAAGCGAAGCCGCTAAGTAAAATTGTATATAGCCTCTATTTGAATGAAGACGTCGACGAAACTGTTATAATTTAAGCAAACCTGAATCCATGACAACCATCTCTAATGCTACCTGTTTCGCGCGAGAGAAAACGATCGTCCAAGCTATATATCAATCCAACAATTTTTTAAATTGGTTTAGTACTTCTATATCATTTAAGTATTTCACATGAGTGAAGCCGCGGGTAACCAGTAGCTCTACCCTTAATCCGGCTCGAGTTAAAAGTATCCGCTTTCCGTAAATCCGGAGAGAAATTTCCTCATTTCCGGACGGATACTTCCACTTGTATGAGAATCGACATTTTTACAATAGGGAATATGTATTAGCCCAAATCAATCTGAAATATTTTTTTATATTCTCTACATAAATTAAATGTTTATGGCGGTTGCTGTTATCCATTTATTTTGGTGTTTATTCACACAAAAAAAAGGATTGTCTACTGCAAAATTTCGCGCAAATTTCGAAACCTGTAAAATATGATCCCATTGGCTGTGCCGTCAAAAGTGTTTTTATGACTCTTGAGTAGGTACATGGAGAATTCCAATGTTGTAGGGTCATCGAAAGATCAATACACATGGCATTAACTCATTCAGTGGCGTAACTCATCCAATAAAATATCCCTGCACTTAAAGTAGAAGGTTCCTAAAATCGTATTGTATATTTCAAGCCGAAATCGGTCCAGGAACCTTTCAATTTTGCAACAAAAATTGGCATTTATGCCAAATTTTGACACATCAAATCTTAATAATTTCGAGTAAACAAACTGCAATTCTTTGTTTTATGGCGACAATCTTCGAAACTTTTCAAATTTTGCATGTCTCCGATGAAAATAAACGTATTTATTTATAACTTTAACGAAAAAATAAGCGATTTAAATTAGTGGGAGGTATTCTTAGATAATTAAAGGATAAAACAAATAGCAAAAAGTCAAAAAATCTAAATTTAATTGGCGACTGCTCCCATCCTGTAAAGAATGAAGAAACTAAAAAATATGGATATCATGCATTTCGAGGAGCTCTTTTCGATGACGTAACTATATAAGATTTTAGTTTGACCCCACATATTACAAAAAGAACGTAAGGCCTAAGTATTTAAGATCATCATGATCACTGCTTATTTATTTATTTATTCCTTCGCTCAGCAGAGTCACGTAGAATATTTATTCAAAAACAGTCAGGATTAAAATCCGGATCTTCGCTACATACATATACAGTACAGATCACCTAACTGCGAACATAGGAATCTTCAGGACGAAAATTATCGAGCTCTGCCCGATCGCTGCAGTAATACTTGCGTTCCCGCTCCTCGGTCCCGAGGATTCCGTCGAGCCGCATGTCCACGGCAATGCAGTGTTGCCTGATCTCTCTTCACGGCTTGTAAGTAGAGACGGTTGTGGCACTACTGAATTATCCTATAATTATTATTAATACATACCTAACAGAAAGTGAAAATGTTTCAAACAAGTAATGAAAAAAATGAGGCATTGATGGATTTTTCGCGACTGCTTGTAGTTTTTTTGTAAGCTTCGGTAAGGTAAGTTGGAAGTAGAGATGGTTATGGCACTATTGAATTATCCTATGAATATATACATACATACCTAATAGAGAGCGAAAATGTTTCAAACAAGTAATGATTAAAATGAGGCCTTGATGGGTTTTTCGCGACTGCTTGTAGTTTTTCTGTAAGCTTTGGTAAGGTAATTCCAAGAGAAGGTATGATCAAATCTTGAAGAGTAGAAAAACTTCTCATAATAGCTAAAATTAAAACAGAAACATAAATAACATGTAACGGACAATAACTTAAAATGAAAGTACTCTAATGTAGGAGTTAAAAATATAATTATTAATCTGTCGTAAACCCCTTTACCGAATTTGAAAAAACAAAGTTTCATATTTACTAGAAAATTTTGTCAAGATACTTTTCGTACTAAATTTTAAAAAAAATCTATTTACCTTTCATAACATATTCATTTTCTTCGGAAACGGGTCTTTCTAACACAGCAAACAACTGTGATATTAATTCTGTACCAAACGAATGAATCTGGGCTCCTGAAACTCTAATAGCCGTTATTTATAAAAACTTTGAAAGAAAATTGTATTGTTTATATAAGGTTATTCAATTTTTAATGACGATACAATTATTGCAAAAATATAAAATATATTAGTCATGTGCAAATTGAAAAACAAATTTACACAAAGCAACAAAACAAATACTAAGCTTAACGCTGATATTTAACTGACGAGAAACGAAGGCGTAGCTGATTTTCTTCCGAAAAATAACTATTACTTTATAGGTCTCTGGTAGAGTCCATTTGATTAAAAATTATTTTATTATATATGGTACTAAATATTAATTAAAATGCGCTAAAAATATAGAAGTCGTACAGACTTCCAAACTACAGTAGTGTATTTCAGGCAGAAATTCTCTGGCTACTGACAGCGCAGCAACAATTTGATAGACGGATAGGCGGATTTGTATATTATATTATATATATATATATATATATATATATATATATATATATATATATATATATATATATATATATATATATATATATATATATATATATATATTACTACTTGTATTAAAAGTGTAGAAAACCAAACTATTATATTATAAAATATTATGTGTTATACTTACATAGGTTGATTGTTGCTGTCCTTCATAATTAATATTTTTTCAATAGCACAAGCTGCATATGTATGAACAACTGCACTCTCGCTTTGTAAATGTCTTATTAATTGTGGTAATGTTGAAACCACAACATCCCTCGGCAAAACTGATCTAAACGTCATTATATATTTGATTGCATCAGCTTTCAGAACGGGTAGTTCATTAACTAAAATTAAGTAAAAGTTGTAAAATATATAGTCAATTAGTTATACAGACTAGAGCGACGCCCAACGAACATCTTCCAGGATGCCTCATATCTGCCCATTTTTATTTTAGGTTATGGAAAATTATATTTAAAAATGGTGAATACTGAGTAACCCAAATAAGCTAGAGAAAAAAAAAGGTAGGTAATAAGATAGAACGGAAGCTCTCACGGCTTGATTCATTTAGAAAATCATATTTACACCACAAAAATAGATAAATAGCCAGAATAACTCTCCGGCGGCACGTTTGTTCTAAGCTTCTAACGCCGAAGGACCTTATTGTGTTGAACCAAAATTTTATGATGTTACCATAGGCATACCTAGGAAATAATGTGTTGTAATGTTAAATTAGTAAAAAAATATGATTTAGTTAACAATGTTAGTCGTCTTAGGTAGTGCGCAATGCCTTAAAATATTGTCACCAAATCATTTTTCCCTCTCCCCTGCCTGGTCGCCCTTCCTGCTTAATAAGCGTCGTTCGACGCGCGTCGGCATATCGGGCCGGTGGCGGGGCGGAAGGGGTCGACTTGGGAGGGGAGATCAGCGGAAAACGAGAGTATACTTCTCGAGTCAAGCGAGACCGCTGCGAAGCCAGAGCACGTCCCAGAACCACTTTCTCGCCTCGGCGGTGAATTAGTTAAGAGGTAGGACTCTTTTGGGTACTTATAAATTGTATAAAATATAAATATTCATTTTAACTTAGAAATAAATGCTGCAGTAATTAATGATGAAACCAGTGTTTTAATAAAGATCCCGTGACAATATACTGGGTATCCTACGGTATTTTGACGTATTTCACACAAATTTCTCTTTTCAAAGAGAAGTTGTTTACTTACAGTTATATAGGGAATCACGAAAAAATAAGAACTGTGATTTTTAGAGATTAAATTGACAAAAGCAGATGGATTGAAAAATGCAGGAAATAAAGTGTACTTTTTAATTTTATTTTGAGTTATGTAGGAGTTAGCAATAATGAAATACTTTAAGTAGAAAAATTATTTGAGGTTAAGTGAATAAAACAGGTGTTATGATAATAAAATAATTTTAGACCGTCAGATAACCTTACTCTACCATACAACCTAATCAAATACTGGTGCGGAAAACTTTTGCAATGTTGAACAACGCGGCTACCATTAAAAATATTTACAAAATGGGTAATAACATCATTTTTTACAAGAATGTGTTCAAAATTCCTTTGAAATATTATTTGTAGTAAAGATATATAATTTACAAAATCGTTATGGGGCATCTTTAAGTTACCAAATGTATCTAAACTACAATTTTGATAACGCTCTGTAATAATAAAATAACGAGGTTTCGTCCAAGTTTTGGTGAGCTTTCAAATACTCTTCACATATGGCGCAGTGTATTTACAACAGTACCTAACACTCCGAAGATTGCTACCGCACTGAACGTTTCAGGGTATGTCTTAAGGTACTTATCAATGGTTTGGAGGCCACCGGTCGTCGCGCTTCACAAAAAGGAGAGTTACCCTTCTGGTTACTATTTATTCTTGTGTTTAGGTCGTGTTAAAGTGGAATAACTTTCCAACGTTTCGCCTTCGATTGCACTAGGCATCTTCAGAGAGAGAGAGAGAGAGAGAGAGAGATCTTCGCTCTAGGTCAAAACACACAAACTCAAAACATCGAATTAAGTGTTTTGATCTCGCAGAGTAAAGATCCCTGAAGATGCATCTTGGAATCGGAGGCGAAACGTCGAAATGTGATTCCACTTTGACACGGTCTATTCCCAAGAATTATGATTTGCTGGGTTTATGAGGATTAAGGAAAAACATTTTCGCAGCTACACTTACCATTTGGTCGCTCCAGTTCTGGTATTATATGTTGCTGACAAAACTGAGCAATGTCAACGAGTTGGCTAGTTTGAGTAACTCCATGTTTCTGAGTTGATCCTCTACTTACTAAAGATATTACAAGGTACAAAACAGCATCTTTATTTCGCCAATGGTTTTTGGGACTTTCCATATATTTAGATAACATGACCTAAGTGAGAAAAAACAAGTATTGATTAACAAAACAACAGAATAACTTCATCTTACATGGTACATAAAGTTACTCATAATTGCACCCTTATTTTATGATTGGTATACTGATAAATACCTACACTAATAGTGAAACTGTAAGAGGGATGTGGAAAACACTGAATATTTTCTGAAAAAAGTAACTGGTATAAATTATTAGACCTGTGAAGAAATCGAGAAAGTATTTAGAACTTGTGTTTGTCTGTCTGATACAGGCGCGGCCCGTCCATAAGGTCATTTGGTCAATGACCCACCTAAAATTTTTAATGATCTACCTAATAATTTATTTTTTAATTTTTTAAAACCAAAAAAGAATCTTTTGTTTCAAAAAAGTGCAAGTTCCATGCGAAAACTCCTCAAGAATCAAGCCAAGCCATCGTCGAAAGATTATTCAAGCTTGCTCCGGGCTGGGTCGTATTTTAAATTGACCTCATAGGTTTATATGGACGCTACAAATTCATTAAAACTAAGAGAGAAACAGACATACGCGCTTTAGGAAGTTAAAAAGAAAGACAATTGGTCGACGGTCCACCAATAATATCGGGCCACTTCCACTATGGAAATACCCTCAAACCGCCCCGTAAAATATACACTTTCAAACCATTTGGTTCGGAAAAAGAAAAACCGATTAGGTAGCTAATATGAGCATTGTATTAATATTAATTAGCGGATAAACATAAAAAAATATATAAATACGATTTCTGTCAGGCCAGCGCTAGGCATCAAATTTAACGGCATCGGACCGGTTTTCTTACATTACCAGCGTAGTTCAGAGGTAGAATCTCAGCGAGTTGACCAGAAGGTCGAGGGTTCGAGTCTGTGTTGGGGTAAACTTTTTTTAAAATTTTTGTTATTTAAAAAATTAGATCGGCTCTAAAAGGTGTATTGACAACAAGTTGTTCCTCGATAAAATATTTTTAAAATTGTTGGCAATCTCATATCTACAGCTTGCAGCCTGCACGTGCGTAGACAAAGATCGTATTACTATGTCTAGTCGCCAATATTGTATTTATTAAAGAAAACGGAGTTTCGGCAGCGTTCCTAATTTTATTTTACGAATAATAATACTTTTAGCTCCTAATTTTGTTCTGTTTATCCTGGGCTTTTAGTACAAAGCGCGACCTCTATTGAGATGCTAAACGTATCAAAACGGGAAGCCGCTAACAATCTACTAATCTAGAGTATTAAAACACATAGAAAAAAAGCCGTAAACATCTAGAGTAGCAATGTTCAATATACTGCAGTACCTATTTTATGATTTTTGCGGTGTTTATTTGTAGGTAAATAATTTCTTGGCACATTATTAAAAAACCTTCCTTAATTAAAAAAGTGTATTTTGCTTGTTGCGTTGATATCACTAGTTGCCCACAAAATTTTGACCCACCTGTAAAAAAACTCACGGGCCGCGCCTGCTCTGATATTGATTTGGATATCCTTATTACATAGTATTGTCAGGATTATAATTTTCTTTTAATCAATCGACTTGAAAAAAAGCAAGGGCAATTATGAAATATTGTAACGTATTTATTACTGAGCTTAATGGCAAGCTTGTATTCAAGTTTAAGTAACTTGAAAATGTATTTTCATTATGGATTCTTATTGTAATCTAAAAGGACTTCAAGGTTTATAACTTGGGTGGATAAATTACTTAAATTTAACACCAATTAAGCTCAGTCTGTAGTACATATTAAAAAATATGATTTTATATTTTTCCGTGATTTTTTATTTTCCTTTTTTGGTAAAAATACTTAACTAATCTATTAGGTAAAATTGAGTCTTACGCGATGCCTACTGCGCTACCGAGGCCTCAATTTGCAGGTCCTGGCAACTCTAAAGGCGATTACATGATAATAACAGCATTTTTAGCGCACCTATTCTTTTTTCCCTCATCTCTTATCCCATTATTATTAATTTTTTTAATATACATTTAACACTAGTCTATAACGTACATAGGATATAACGTACTTCCGGTTATTACGTACGCATCATTGGTCCCGGAAATATAAATTACATACATATTCATTATTTATTGTTTTTCTATAAAGTACCTCCGGTTATAGAGTACCCATTTTTTTGCCCCTAGAGGGTACTTTATAACCGGAGTCCACTGTATTACACATAATTTTTGGAAGAAATAAATTGTTCTTCGATAAATTTGATTCCCCTTATACCACCTGCTTTATCTTTTTTATTCACGATATTTATGTATAACTGAATTTTTTTGGCTTCAATAACCAAAAAACCACATATTACACAATATCTTTAAAGAAAAATTCCCGTGTCGCACTTATACCCTCTAACCCCTCATCTGTTTTTGTTACATTTGATATGGAGAATTGGATTCTTTGACCTCGATTATACCAGAAAAGATATAATACAAATCACTCTTGAAAAAAAAAGTTTATTTATTCATTCCAGTTCACCCCTTTTCACCACCTTCCTTTCCTCTCCTGTTACACGGGTGGATCTAAAACTTTTCTGTTTATCTAGACTCTATACTTTCTTCAACAAGTTTTACCTAAATCGGTTCAGTCGTTCATATTTAATATTCTCTCATTCCACCAGATCAGAATAATTTTTGACAGTAAATTAAATTGGGACATGTAGATTACTTAATTAAAAAATTAAGAAGTTTGCTACCAATATTCAAAAATGTTACCTTTCTTGATATAAAACACTTAGAAAAATTATATTATGCATTAGTTAAAACTCATTTGAATTACGGGATTTTAGGTTGGGGAGGAATAAGTAGAATTTTAGTGAAAAAAAATATAAGTATTACAAAAAAGATTTCTAAAAATTATATTTAATAAAGACTATTTTTATCCTTCAAAGGAATTATATTCAGAAACAAAAAAAATGGGCGTTAGGCAAATACATATTTATAATATTTTAATATACGTTTTTAAAAATAAAAATCTAATGCAATTTAAAAAACATAACCATGACACGCGTCATAAAAATGAAATTTCCATTAAACCAAAAATACATAAGTTACACACACTGAGAGTCATATTAGAATCTTCAATGATGCCTTGTAGCGTCATCGGAAAATCGATTAAAATGGTATTTAATCGGTATATTATGAAATGAAATGTCTTTGTATAAGGTCCCTAAATACATACACACTAACTCCCACACGTTTAAATAGGAATATAGTCGATTTACTTAAAATCCCACTTAATTAAGTTTATCTTGGTACTAGTAGAAGTATTTGCCCATACTAAGACTTTTCGGACACCCTGTATACATATATACAACCCATATAAAAGCAAATATAATCGATCTGCTTGAAATCCGGTTTAATTAAGTTTATCTTAGTACTAATGGGAGTATTTGCTCAAACCAAGACTTTCTGGACAGCCTGTATACAAATATATAAATCCGTACACATAGAATTGCAAATATATACGATTTGCTTTAAAGCACAAAATAATTATAAATATTTATGTTTTTATTTAAACGATTATTTACCCGCAAATATTAAAAGAATTGTATCATTAAAAACATATAAAATTGAAATAAAAGCCTGGATATTAACAACAAACGATTTACAGAAATTTTTGGAATTACTTTGATATATATTTTGTATAACATAAAAATTATTTACTTATTTTTCTCTAAGGATCTCTCTAGTCCTCAAAAAGAAATTTGTATGTATGTATATTAATATATTTTTTAAATTTAATAATTTATATAATTAAATAATGTGTTACAAAATGTGTTACAAATAACTTTATAACCTAACTTTTCAAACTGCAAAAAATCAGCTGATTATAATACCTAAGACAAAATTAACAAACTTAGTCAAAAATGTGATAAGACTTGGCGTAGGTAAATTAAACGGCAATTAAGATAGTTAATATTATCTCAGTCAATGCAAGTGTACAAATAGTAAGCCACTAATATTACCCATAGTAACTTCAATATTAAGAACAAAAAATGTTTTGATGTTTTCAGTTTCCATCAAGAATACATATAATCACCTAGAGTATGCTTACCTGAAGGTATTGGCCAAAAATTTCCATTATTTTTTGTTCAAAATGAGTACTGAGAGTATTAACCAAATCACAAGCGGCTCTTCTTCTTGTATCTACATCCGAGCCTTCTATGTCTCTTCGAGTGTATTCTTCAGGGTTGTCTTCAAAGAGCTCCTCATCAGAAACTAAAAATGACACACAATACACAATAAAATCAGAAAGGAATTGAGATTCGTCCATGGACGTTCCACCTAAGATTCTGTACATATTCCGGAAAATTTATCAAATAAGAATTAACGAAATATTTACTATACAGGGTGAGTTTTTTTAAAGTGTTACAAGGCGATATCTCGATAACGGTTTAAAATATTTTCAAGAGACAAAAAAAAATGTTTTCAAAAAATTTTACTCTTGAAGAAATTTATTATGAAAAAGTATTTTCTAAAATTTGTTTGTAGATCTGAAACATTTGTAGGTATATTTTAATAAAGATAATGAGTTTTTACCTCTGAATTCCATATTTGGTATTATCACTTTTTCACATATACTGCTAAGAACATTTTGATCTTCAAATAAGTTTCGGTAATGATTTCTCTCTGCTACAGTGGATAAGAATTGCAAAGCATTAGAAACTAGCTGCAAAATTAACATTATATTAACAGATAGGAAAAGTTGTAAGCTATACATTACTATGAACACTAATAAACATAATTTTAAATTAAAAAATAAAATAAATAATAATTTAATGCAAATGTCTTAGTTACAAAAAAAAAACTGTAACTTAGAAGTCAATTGTTAAATTATGAAAAGAGGTTATATAACCGACTATCTGTTTTCAGTTTTTCTCCATTTTTTATACAATGCTGAAAAATCTTACCAAGTCATATTTGGGATCTAAACCTGTTGCAACTAATAAGCCCCAAACATCCGTTACAAATTGAGGCAGATATGCGCTAAATTCTTCGTCATATTTTTGCGCGTAGAGTGCAATATTATCACAAATTTGAGATTTCAGCTGTTCAATCACACCAGCTTCTTCTTCACTCTGAAAACCCAAGTGCGTTTTAAATACCAATATAAACCAAAATCATAATATCAATATTATAATCCTTCTGATTATTTACATATTTATATATATATATATATATATATATATATATATATATATATATATATATATATATATATATATATATATATATATATATATATATATATATATATATATATATATATATATACATATATATATATATATATATATATATATATATACATATATATATATATATATATATATATATATATATATATATATATATATATATATATATATATATATATATATATATATACATACATATATATATATATATATATATATACATATATATATATATATATATATATATATATATATATATATATATATATATATATATATATACATATATATATATACATATATATATATATATATATATATATATATATATATATATATATATATATATATATATATATATATATATACATATATATATATACATATATATATATATATATATATATATATATATATATATATATATATATATATATATATATATATATATATATATATATATATATATATAATGTCGGGAAATGCAAAAGCTTTAATTCTTTCGCTAGTGCAAAACACAAGACCGTAATAAAATGACAATAAAATAAAGTAGGACTATTCTTTTTGATTCTGATCTGGGTGCCCTCCTGCTATCGCGATTTCTGGGCCCTTACCCTTCATCAGGCAGGCTCACACCCAGAGTGGCTATTTAAAGAGATTGAAAGCAAAATATACAATCTATTGTCCGCAACTACTTACACTTGTTTGAAGATTTTTTTGCTCCACTGTTAACAATATGTGAAAATTGTTCATCCATATTTGCATATTATCCTCAAAGAATTCAGGCAAATCTTGAAAATTTAATGAGTAAAATACTTTACATATAAGCACCAAAGAACTGTAAATTGTTTTCAGTGCATCGACGTTGTTAGCATGTGTATGGGTAAGGTTAACCGTTGCCTAAAATGAAAAACGATATATCGTTAGGTTTTTGTAAAATTTCAAGCAGGTCAATATTGATTTACAGTAGTTGGAATGGTCCTAACAAACTGTTGGTGTTTAACTACACTTTATATTTTACTGTAAAGTTGACGTTTTATCACATGTATTGCTGTTATTTTGTGCTAAGGATGCAACACATAAATAAAAACATAAAACTTACCACAAATAAATCCGTTAGCGGTTGTGCTAATTTTTCCAATACATACTTTATTTCTGTCCAAAGCTCATTTGATTTAAATTCGTATCTATACTTTTTAAATAGGGAATGGCCGTTCTTAATATACCGTTTATTACATTGAAGTCGCCTAGAAATATTAAAGGTCAAAACAGCTATTATCTTTGTATAAATACAGGAGAAAGCATGATACAAATAAAAGAAGGTATGATACCAAACCGTGTCAAATTCGTCAGGTTGGCGTCACGCTGTGTCCAATTTTTGAAATTTATAACGCACAATATAGAGGTTACGTTAGTTATAGGCGATTTTATATAAATTCTATTGGCAATATACTTTGCTGCCTCCTGCTTTTAATAGAAATTTTATAGTATTTGATTTAAAATAATCATATAAATAAAGGGATAAATATGTACATACATTGATTACATTGATTGATTGATTGTCCACATCACAACCATACACAGCACATCTCATTTTTACTTTCAAAGTCCTAAAAGTAATATAAAAACACCAAAAAATAGTTGAAAACACAACGCGATCTTTAAAAAGACATGTTTCGTTTACAAAATATCGCGGAATTGGTCACGGCGTGACGTAAATGGCCACGCCTACCTGCGCGGTATCATATCTTCTTTTATTTGTATCATGAGGAGAAAGGAGAACTACTTCCTCCTATGAATAAAATTGAACGCTCGCTCAACAGAGAAAATAACCTGTCAAGGAGAAAAATGATATTTTACGGCGGAAGTAAATTGTATTTAAAATGTCAATAAAAGCCTAAAACCTGCCACTAAATGTATGGCTGTATTTTGTATTCTATTGTCGGTTCTTTTATACTAAGCCTTTGGTTTCTCTCAATATATTGGACATACTTTACAGGCATGATTTCTGGAATTTTCATGACTGTTATGTCTCTTATAATGTCATGAGGTGATTAAATTGAGTTCATTTTCTGTTTTCACTATTATTGTATCAAAACGGCAGGATATTTGGTGGTTTTATACTGATGATGTTTTTCGACATTTGTTCAGTAAAATATTACACAATACACACTGCCTGGCTTCTGTTTTCCAGGTATGAAGCGATCAGCTTAGAGCACACGCCCCTTACGCCATACTTATACAACTTTTGAAGTAAAATCCCATGGTCAAAAGCGTCGAAAGCCTTCGAAAGGTCAAAATAAAGTCCAGTCACTCTTTCGCCATTGTCAAGTTTCTCAAAAATACTAGCGACCGCATGAAAAATGACTATTTCTGTTAGGGTCTGCTTGGGTTTGATTTCGATTTTCCCGGTATAAAACCATACGGACTACTTTTGAGTATTTTGCAGTCAATAACGAATCCTAATAATCTAGTATATATGACCCTTTCAAAGACTTTTGACATCGATGCCAGCAGGGATACAGGTCTGTAGTTAGATGGATTGTGGGTATCGCCCTTCTTGTAAATGGGCACAATTTTAGCAATTTTTAATCAATCTGGAAAGATTCCAAGAACCAAGCATAACAAGCATTTATTAAAAATAGACGTTAATGGTATACAAATCCTGTCAGTAATGTGCTTTAAAAGAAAAACGGGAATTTCATCTACTCCAGCAGAGTACTTATTTGGAAGGTTCATAATAATTTTATGAATTTCAGTATCATCGAGAGGAGTGAGAAATAAAGGTCTAATGTTAAGTGTAGACTGAACTAAAGAGGTAGACTAAACTGTTTGTAAAATATTTTTAAAACTTCCTTAGGGCTTTCAATTATGTTGTTAGCGTCATCTTTGAGTGCAAAATGTTGCTGTTTGCTTTTTTTGTTATATTCTCTATTGAAAATGATCCACATTGTTTTATTTTTATTTTTGGAATTTACAATTTTGTTATCATTTAAAGAGATCTTAACGTCAGACAAAAATTGCCGATATGCTTTTTTCCTCAGTTTTATATTGATTGCAAATAATTTGGTTATCGGTTTGCTTATAAAAAAATATAAAGGTCTTTAACTCGATTTGCAAAATCTTTAATTTCTGAATTTACCCAACAAGGGCTTGCCCTGATCCGGCTGCTCGATATGGGAAAGGTTAAATTAAAATGGTAGTACAAAATATTTTTAAAGCAGTTATACTGCTCATTTAAATCAGTCAAGTGATAAATGTCAACCCATCTCTCATTATACAAGCTATTTTGAAAGTTAACTATGATAGAGTGGGTAAAGAACCGATTCTTAAACTTTTTTAGTGAATCTGAGAGAGTGTTTATGTAAAAAAAAAACAAAGAACAGAAATAATTGTCCATCTGTAAAATAATTTTAAATACCTACAGCACATTTACATATACTATGTTTACCTGTAGCAAATTTTTCTACCATCTGTGTTATTAATTCTGGCCATTTTGCTGGAAAATCTGTTTTGCCAATTATACTTATTGCATCACTTAGTTGTTTCTGTATTGATTCAGGTGATGTTAACATTAGAGTTACAATGAGATTTTTTACTGCAGCTCTATCAGATTCATGTATTCTGTCAGTCTGATCTTCGTCCTAAAAAGTAATTTAAACTAGTACCAAAGCAGTAGTAGTAATTCATTTGAAAAATCTATCTTTCATGTTGTGCAAGTTTGAGTAAAATTACTACTATTCAACACATAAAATTTACTAAAAGAGGTTTCTATGATTTTAATCAATAAACTTCTTCAGGGAAAAGGTGTCCCTTTCTAGTTGGTGGTGCCAACCAGGGTTGCAAAAAATCACGATTTTTAAAAAAAAAATAAAAAAATCTGATTTTTTCGCTTAAATTGTGATTTTTATCAATTTATAATGATTTTTTCCTTAAATATGGCAATAATGAACTTTAAAATCACTTATTTTCATTATTTTTCTGTATTCGCCCAAAAATATTTGTTGTCTATTTGTTATTATTTATTCATGTAGGTAATATTATAAACTATAAACGGTTTTTGTTGTTGATGTAAACTGTTTGTGCTTTCTTAAGTTTAATTTATGAATATTTACGTTGGACTGATGACGATTAGTTATGTTTTTACACCTACATAATGTATGTAAACACTTAGTTTTAAATAAACTATCTTCCTTTTTTTGAATTTCCTGATGAGTTATTTGCTTCGGCGACTAGTTTTTACAGTAATTTATAATTTGATTTAAATCACGATTAAAATTGAAAAAATCAGTTGATTTAAATCATGTTTGCCAACGTTTTTTTATCATTTTTAATATTTAACTATTCTCTGTACCATATAATAATTTTTCTTAAAATTTTATAAATTACCTATTGAATATAAAATCGTTTGTATGTAGGTACAGGGTAAGTACATAAATTGCGGAATTGGCGCAACTGTTAGGTACAATAAGTAAAGAAGTTACTAATTTCTTACAATCCTATAATGACACACAAGATAAACAAAAATAGAGGTATGTATGCAAAAAAATAAGGCAAACATGATGGACATATCCTGAAGAGGATAATTAAAAAAAAAACAAATAAAAATACATACCACATTCCAATTACGTTTAATATAATTTTTAAATGCAACTGACCCTGCAATTCTAATTGTCATATCAACTTCTGGTTTGTGAATAAGGTTGAGTAGCAGTAGTGGGTAATTTTGATTGACTTCTACTCCTTCCAAAAATTTTTCAGCTAAAAACAAATATACTTAACGTAAGTAGAACAGAACAATAAATCATTAAAAAGTCAATGCTTAACTTCTAATATGTGTCATAAGTCACAAACTATTAAAGCCCACATATGAAAACCCATACTGTTTGGTAATTTTATAATTGTTGATTTTTCCCTAAAAAAATGTATTTTTCAATACAAAGGTCATAAAAATTCAATTCAAGTTTGTGTAGCTATTTAATATTTTATTTAAGTTAACATTGCTATGGGTATAAAGGCCCTAAGTATTGGATTGCATAACTAAAAATGCTTGAATTTTCGTTCTGGTATAGTGATGACTTCATTTTAACTTTGTAGGTAACTACAAGGTAACCAATCTGAATGCTCTGCTAAAAAAGGTTTAGTACATTTAACAAAATTTCAAAGAGAAAGAGGGTTTATTTACAGTCAATCACATATAGATTTACACTGTAATTAAAGTTAAGTTTCATTAAGGGTAAAAGTACTAGTGGTTGACAGTGTCACAGTTGAAATTTCAGTACTTAAACCTTAAAAATAAAGAATCATCTACAATAACAAGGTTCTGTTTTTGTAATATATTATGTACTGTCACTACAGTCATCTGTTTTTTAGTAGGGGCACTTGCAATCTAGTATAAACCAACACAAGTTCAGTATCCGTATGGCGAAAAATAACTTGTTGGGTGTACACTCCAGGGCTGACATAATTTAAATCAGTTGATTAAAATCAGAATTTTAATCAAGTGATTTTTATTTTAACATGTTATGGTTTTTTTTAACAGACACCAAAATCAAGGCATAAAAACATTTTATAAATACGAGGTGTAATTTTGATAAACATTTATTTGCAGAAACAAAACTACTTTGAAATCTTTTTAACACAAAAGAGCAGAACCAATGAACCTAAAAGTGAAATATAAAACATAATATACATGTAAAAATGTATTATTTAAAATAAAAATAACTTTTATAATATACTCGGTATTAAACTGCTTGAAAAGGAACACTAATTTGCCGCCTTTTCATTTCCTAGTCTATTGCTGACATCTGAATGAACAAGTCCATAGGAAGAAAACATCATCTCTACATCTAAGACGCCGAGGCACACAAAACAGAAATCACTATAGATAACACTTGCTTAATTTCAGGAACATCTTCGTAAGAAAACATTGTTTTTTGGAAAGAGTCCCACTTGGTTTGCAACTTAATTATCTTGTGCCTAAAAATGTTGGGAAATAAGCAGCTCCCTTTCTTCATTGGATAATGAGTATTCTTCTTTATTTATTGTACGATTCAGTACACAGGGTGGTTCAGAAGTCCGGCATAAAATTCATATTTGTTGAATGCGTTTTTCAGTAAAACGCTAAAACACGTGAATTAATTGAACTGTTTACTTATTTTTCTGTAATATTTTCAACCATCTCTCTTCAACCCTCTAACCACCAGTCACCTCAACTTTTTTTTCAAATGGCAACCAATTGGAGTTCGTTGAGCTCATTAAAAACTGAATTTAATGGTATCAATAAACCATGTGTTACGTTTTTGATCAATGGGTTTTGTAGTACTAATAGTCGGAGTAATGTTATTGTAAAAATAATTAAATAAGGTCTTGTTTTATTTAAAAGAAGCTTCGACCGGCGACTTCGTCCGCGCTATAACAATTTTACTCCATTACAAACTGTGAACCCCCATTTCACCCCCTTAGAGGTTGATTTATTAAAAACTGTAAAACACGTGTTTAAACGTTTATTTTTTAGAGTAATTTTATGAAGTTTCGACTTAATAGGACCATAAAATATTTTTTCTTCATATAAAGTTTGAATCCCTATTTCACCTAATTTATGCAGTCCGTGGTGGCGCTTAGAGTAAAATATTTTTATGCTAACGTATTAGTTCAGGAATGAGGATTTTCATTAATAGTTACGAGTCAATCCCTTATAGTACCATATTCCTCAAAATGAATTATCCTACTCAGTTGATTGCGTAATTGGATTTTCGGGATTCTTTGCATTAAATAACAATGTTTGGCTCTCTGACAACACCGTTTTTATTAAAAACACACAGAACCGCTTTAAAAGTCAATAAGCAAAGTACAAAATTTATTGCAATTTTGTCTATATAGCCAAAAAGATAAAAAATAAAAGAGTGCACAAATAAAAATAAATAGGAATGTTATTTTATTTACCAGGAGAACAATATGCCAACAAATGTCTACACATTCTTGTTGGTTTCCCGATACAATGCACCAGATTTGGCCTTAAAAATATCTACAAAAAAATTATTTTAAAGATAATGTTACATTCAGTTTTTCACGAGCTTCCCAACGAGACCCCATTTGACATATTATGTCGCCATTTGAAAAAAAAGTTAGGGTGGTTGGGGCTTAGATGGTTGAAGGGAGACGCTTGAAAATATTACAGAAAAATGAGTAAACAGTTTAATTAGTTCACGATTTTTTTTATCTCATTTTCAAGATTGTCAAAAACTTTTTGCTCTGGAACCGACTCCAGTCACAGAATTTAGCTATAATATCAGATTTCCGAGATATTCTGACCTAAAGTCCAAAAAAAGCGATTTGGGACCGACTTTCTGATTATATGAAAAAAAAACATATCGAACAACATCATTTAGTAAATACTATGCCAAAGAATTTTTTACATTTTTATTGGAAACTATGAGTCTTGCCCTACAATTTAAGTCGTCGTAGACCGCTCTATCACGTCCCATTCGGAAGTTATAATGGTTTAAATTAGGCCTAAAACGCTTTTTTCCGCCCACATTTTTTCATTTTTCTCAGAAAGTTGACGTGTTAGGGAAATTAAAACCTTATCTTTAGCTAAAAATTAGAATTAGAGATTTTTATTATCATTAAATCAGTTTTAAAAATAATAATAATTTTATTCATGTTATGCATGGGCGTCCATAGGAGAGGGGCAAGGGGGACACTTGCCCCCCTGGATTCCTTAACCTACATACTTACATGCGGCGCATTGACAATTTATGCATACATACGTATTACATAATTACATATTTTTTGCTTTGCCCCCCCCCCCCCCCCCCTTCTATGGGCGTTGATGATGGTATGCACAGTACAGTTACACACGTCAAAAGGAAATAATATAATTTATTATACATCTAGTCAAGGTATTTTTCTACAAACGTTTGACATTACATATTACATCTACAGATTAATTTAATATTGAGAGACAATCAAAATTAAAATATGCAATACTACATTCCAAAAAGTCAAAACACTAGAATACAGATGACAAGTTACATTTAAAATATTCATCAAAGCTGTAAAATGCTTTACTAATTAAAATCCTCTTACTTTCAGCTTTAAAAGTTTTGAAAGGCAAATCCCTAATATGACCAGGTAGCACCTTATAAATCTTTATTCCCCAATATCCAGGGCCATCCTGACACCTCTTCAGCCGCCAGTAGGCAGGAACCAAGTCACTCCCGTTTGTGGTATTATGCTCCATGTGTTTTGTATCGTTCAAATGTGCCTCTTCACATACAAAAGACACTCCAGAACAAACAGCGCCTAGACCCCAGAATACCTTATAAGGTATTCTGGGCCGGGACCGTGAGGATTTTTAAATTCCTAAAAGCATCTCGGCAGTCATCTCTGAACTGCAGCCGAGCCATCACACGAACAGCCTTCCTCTGAAGTCCAAACACTCGTTGTGCCCCAAATGCATGGCCCCACACCAAAACCCCATATGAAAAATGGGAAAGAAAGTTGGCAAAATAGGATGTTTTTAGCACGCTCAATGAAATGCACTTACTAAGATTACGGAGAAGATATTTACAACGTTTTTTTACTAGGGCCTCAGTGTGACAGCCCCACTGAAGTCCCTGGTCCAGCTGTATCCCCAGAAAATTCATGACCGTGGTGCTGGACTCTCACCCACTTCCAGATTCCTCAGTGTAAAAACCAGTTTATTTGTCTTGTTCTTGTTTAGCAGGAGCCTATTGGTATTAAACCACTCCTCAGCCCTACGGCCATGGAGCCCTCCAGCGACCCCGCAAGTGAATCGGCGCTGTAGCAAGTGAATCGGCACTGTATGAGAAAGAGGTGTCATCAGCAAGAAGCACATATTGCGAGTTGCAACCAATGGATGGCAGGTCACTGATATATATTTAAAAAAAGTATGGGCCCCAGTATTGAACCCTGGGCCACTCCTATAGTTATTTCACGTTCTGCTGATTCTCTATTGCCCACTCTCACAGTTTGGAATCTCTCTTCCAAATATGATTTTATAGTGCGACACCACTCTGCGAGATGTGGTATCCCGCAAGCTTTTGCAGGAGTACCCATGGTCAACATAATCAAAGGCTTTACTGAGATCACATGAAACTACTGTGATATATTCTAGGTTATGAAAGCCATTTAAAATTTCTGAGACCAGAGTTTCTATGCATAGGACCGTATTTTTTTCCCTTCGAAAACCAAACTGACAGTTACTGAAATAGCCATTGTTCTCAAAATGAGACATAAGTTGAATTGAAATACATTTTCGTACTATTTTTGAAATAATTGGAAGAAGTGATATAGGGCGATAGTTCTCAGCTAATTCCGGGTCTCCACTCTTAAAGAGGGGTACCATCAGTGCACCTTCCAATACTGATGGAAAAACACCTTCTCTCAGGCATGAGTTCATTAATTTCGTTAAAGAAATCAATATTATATTTTTAATAGTTTTGATTAATTTTACAATCAGGCCAAATCTATTTTTGCTATTTTTATTTTCAAGAACAATTTTATCAATAATGTCTCGAACCCCGTTGAAGCTAACCTCATGAAAAAAGAATTCCTCTGCACTAGGGGTGATGTCAAAAGAAGCAAAAAATCAAGTTACCATGGTTTAAATTTAGTTAATCTGACAATAGGTAACCTCATTGAAATGTTATTACAAATTATAACTTAGACAAGGAATGAGAGAATAAGATATCTAGAATCTAGAAGGTCATTGGACAATTAAATAACGATAAATTTATTTAATTTTATTTATTTCTAATTTTATGTAATTAAATGAAAGTTTTAACATTGGATTAATATTTTAAAAAATGAAAAAGAGTGCTTACTATTATTTATTTTTATCTGTAAAAAAACATTTTGATTAGGCTTTTCCGAGGGCTTTTCTTTCCATGGAAACCTGATTTTTACTTTCGTTTGAAAAACTGATTTATAATAAAATCTTTAATTCTAATTTGCGACTAAACAGTGAGATTTATCGACTCGCATGAGGGGACCTTTTTTGTTTAATATTTTATTATCTTTAAAATGACATGCTCGTTTTTGTATCATATGGCAAAACAAAAAATATATGGAAAAAATAAAATTTGGGATTCATCAACTCAACTCAACAAAAAAAAGCTTTATTGTCAAAGACTCATCTTATTGACCAGGCAAAAAGCTGAATCTAAAATAATCAGACAAATATAAAACGTACGAAAAATAAATACCAATAACAAAATTAGAATGTCCTAAGCATAATTCATACAAAATATTAACAAATGACACTTACTTAAATGTAAAATCATAATATATAAGACTTAGTCGCTAAGGTCAAAAAATAAAAGCAACAAAGAGAGAATTGTACATAATATACATACACTACATACACATACATACATACACATACATAAATAGGCACCTACATACACACACGCGCATACTTATATAAAAACAAAGAAAGGCAGAACTGAGCTCCAGGACAAAAGAGATACGCGAAAATCAAAACATTGAGTGAAAAATTTTACGTGCAGCAAATCTAATTTAAGCTGTCAACCAAAAACTGGTCAATTTTATAATAGGCCTTTGCAACCAAACGATTTTTTACATCCTTTCTAAATTTTTTCTCACTCAAGGCACGCCTTAAAGTTAATGACAAATGGTTAAACAGCTTTTTGCCTTGAAAAATAACAGAATTCTTTGTCTGACTGGAGTTAGGGATTGCCAATTTCACTTTGAGGGGTACTATACTTTGACGGAGCGTTCAGTTTGTACCTGTACTTTCTGAACACAAGGCGTAGCATAGCAATACAGACTCCTGTGGCACTCCATGGGGTATGGTTTGCTAAACTAAAACATCTGGGTGTCACTGACTGATGTATACAAAATTTCTAAATGTCAGGTACCTACCGATACATTTGCAGACTTAAACGTTTATAACTATACTTGTTAAAAGTTTAGTTTGTTTAACCCTAGAACAGTATCGTATGTAAAATTTACATGTTCAAGATCAATCATTTGCATTTAGAAGTGCCATACGCCTGCAAATTTTCTCGTCCCCCCAGCTATGCTTGCCTAAATATCTTGCGACAGACTGTTTACATTGCCAGTTCGCAAGTGCTCGTGCTTGAGGTTACATGGTATTATTTTCTGGAGCTCTACCCGTAAATATTACGGATCGTTACCAATACGCGCTAATTTCTATACAAAATTTTTAAGAGTCGATACAAATAAAAGTTTAGAATGTCAAAACCAGGTTTAACAGACAAAGAGCTGGAGAAATCATTGTTGGAAAGTAGTGACAGTGAAACAGAAGATATTCTTATTAGAGCTGAATCTGAGAAAAAAAAGTGAGTCTGTCGATAGCAATGGTGATCCAGAATGGTTGCCACCTTAAGAAATTTATTAAACGTTTGGACAATAAGGAAAAGGACAATCCACCTATTCCAAAACGCCTAAAAAAAAACAAGGAGCCAAGTAATTTTATTTTATTTCCTTAATTGCCCCGTATTTCTATAATTACCCTATAATTTCACTTTAATTTCCCCAATTTTACCTTTATTTCCTTAATTTCACTTTCTTTCCTTAATTTCCCCTTAATTACCTTATAATTTCCCTTTTTTAAATTTTAGTTAAGTTAGGTATCCTCGCGAGCATCCTTCAGTCCCGCAACTGGCGACGTATCGCGCATGCGCCGGCGCATGATCAGTAATGTGCAAGTACTAAAATAACGTAATTTCACCATAATTTCCCCGTTACTTCCCTTAATTTCCTCACAATTTCCTAATCATTTCCTAATAATTTCCCTCATTTCTTCGTAATTTCCCCATATAAGCAATAATTTCCCTTCTTTACCACATAATTTCCTACTATTTCCCCTCAAGTGAACACTAAATTTCCCGAGTGAGGCACCCCGAGGGGTGTTTCACCTATCCAAATGTGTACACTTAATTTCCCTTTTTGACGATAATTTCCCCTTTTGACGATAATTTCCCCTTTTGACGATAATTTCCCCTAAACAGCCATAATTTTATTTTATTTCCTTAATTTCCCCGTATTTCTATAATTACCCTATAATTTCACTTTAATTTCCCCAATTTTACCTTTATTTCCTTAATTTCACCTTCTTTCCTTAATTTCTCCTTAATTACCTTATAATTTCCCTTGTTTAAATTTTAGTTTAGTTAGGTATCCTCGCGAGCTTCTTTCAGTCCCGCAATGGGCGACGTATCGCGCATGCGCCGGCGCATGGTCAGTAATGTGCAAATACTAAAATAACGTAATTTCACCATAATTTCCCCGTTATTTCCTTAATTTCCCCACAATTTCCTAATCATTTCCTTAATTTCCTAATAATTTCCCTCATTTCTTCGTAATTTCCCAATATAAGCAATAATTTCCCTTCTTTACCACATAATTTCCTACCATTTCCCCTAAAGTGTACACTAAATTTCCCGAGTGAAACACCCCTCGATCGAGAAGCAAACACACAAACACAACAATGTAAATTTTACTTTCTTAGTTACTGAGTAGGTGTTTTTAAGTTACCATGTATATTATTATGTTTACTAAATTTTGCAAAATAAAGCTTTAAACGAAAAATTAATTGTTTTATTCATTTATTTATCCAAATTTTAACTTACAGCTTATAAAAACCAAATGCATGTAAAATTTATGTATCAATAAGTACCAATACAGGGGCATAAAATATTGATACCATTCTAGGGTCTAGGGATGTGTGGAGTACCTATATTTAAGAAATGTAAAATTTAGATTTAATTAGTGTGTAACTTTTTGTATGTTTATAAGTGGCTATGGCCGTAAAGGAAATAAGTAAATAAATAAATAAGTTAAGGTAATTTGACAAGTCCAACAGGCTTTATTTTTTGTAAGCTTGAGTGATGAACAAAAATTACTTTACTATACTGTACCAACTCTTGACAAGAAAAAAACCAGGACAGAGGTGACAACCAAAAAAAACCCTATACCTATTATTTTTGATATTCATCAACAGGTCAAAGTTTCAGCTTTTCTTTTTTATATCTTAGGTACTTATATTGAATTATACATTATAGAAATAAACACATGTCTAAGGAGCATTATTATAAAAACCTGAACAAACCGGGACAAACCAGGACATTGTGTTTACGGAGGATGATAGACAGAACCTAACCTGGCCTGTCCAAAACAGGACGGTTGGTCACCATAGTAGGTCCCTTATCCTGTTTCATAAACCCCTGTCCAAAACAGGACGGTTGCTCACCATAGTATGTCCCGTATCCTGTTTCATAAACCATAAATTATTATTTGTTTTACCATAATTGCCCTTTAATATTGGCTTAGGTAAAGTATAATATGAAATAATTTCCTTAACAGTGTCAACTACCGTTAAGTACCTCTAATGTACCTAAGATGATTTAGAGTTTCGCAGAAGTAGAAGCAAGAAATAACCGGTAGGAAAACATACCAGGTCTTCGAATATTTACGTCGGGATTGAGAGTTTCTTGTAAGTATCTTCCCAAAGTGAGAAGATTTTCTTCTGAAATTTCCATATTCTTATTTTAATATTTAACAAAAATGCTTTTAAAACTGTTCACAACACAGGCCACAATTCCCTCCGTTGAGTCTTTTTCACTTAACCTATATGTTTTCGATGGGACTGGACAAGCACCCAATAATCGAATAAATTTGTATTAAGTATTAAATATAAAACCCCATTCCAGTACCCGAACTCTGTAAGTTTTGAAGAAAGCGATAGAGATAGGTATAAGGAGAGGATTGCCATCTCTATTATATATGACGTCACGCTGTGAGTTATTTTTGAAATTTATTACGCGCAATATAGAGTTTACGTTAGTTATAGGTGATTTTATATAAATTCTGTTGGCAACATACTTTGCCTCCTGCTTACAATATAAATTCTAAAGTATATGATTTAAAATAATCATGTAAATAAAGGGATAAATTAATTTAAAATATTAGATATTGGTAAATTGCCTGCCAGTTGCGTTCTATGTGTTTATTTACGTGAAAAGAAAATGTGAATAATTTTATAAAATAAAACTATGCCTAATAATTAAGATAATAATTGTTATTTAGAGGCATATTCTTATTAAAATACATACCTACAGAGTCTACCGAAAATATGTTATAAATAAGAATTTTGTTTGTTCCTATAATGTGTCAAATATTTTTTGCGGTGAATTCTATATGTTTGCGAATGTTCGCGACAGAACCACATTTTTTAGGATAGTTTTTTGGGGTTTTTACACTTTACATAGTAACTTATTTAAAATTGTTGTATATTTGTATTCCTTGATTTTTCAAATTTAAAAAAATCTTAAAATGCCAAAGATTATTCTAAACAAGACAAAAATATCTAAATTTATGAAATTAGGTAAAACAATAAATTATTTTTAAGAAAATAGCATTTTTTTCAGTCTCTCTGTTTGTCGTATTTTCTCGATTAAAGTCTGGTGATTCGTTACCGTGGAGATTTTTAGCAATAATTGTTTGTCACAGTAAACTTTATTATTGAAGCGAGCTTGTAAAAACATGAAACACATTTGACATTCATGACATGACACAATTCATCCTTTAAATTACCTTCATAATCACTTTCTTTAAAATGTCTAGAACAGATTCTAGCATTTTTCACATTAAACTTATCTTCTCGTTTGCACAGACGCTTCTAAACACTTTGTGTTTCTTTGTCTTTGGGGAAGCTAAAAACTTTAATATCGGGCATAAAGCCCTTGCATTGATTGTCCACATCACAGCCATACACAACACACCTCATTTTGACTGTTAAATTCACAAAAGTGATATAAAAACACCAAAAGATAACTTTAAAACACAACGCGATCTTAACAAAGACATGTCTCGTTTACAAAATATGGCGGAATTACTCACAGCGTGACGTACATGGGCACGCCTACCTGCGCGGTGTCATATCTTCTTTTATTTGTATCATGTAGTCAGTAACACTACGTGCACTGAGTGGCGTGTCGTGCAACGTCGGTGTATGCAAAGCGTTAAGAAAATAAAAAAAGAGGTCAAGCAAGCATGTGGGTCAAACGAACGTTTTTGGTGTAAAATGTTTAAACATCGCCTCGACAAGTAACGTAATTTTTCGGTTTGTTCTTTTAATCTACTGTCTTTGGGGTATATCTATTAAAATGTTTGAACTATTTACCTAGGTGGTTTACTTACCCCTCGCCTTAAAACTTGCTAACGATCGACTATATTTTACAAACCGAAACCCACCAAAGACGTAAAGTTGGCCACCCCTTTTACTTTGTCTAGTTCTTCCAAGTAATTTTTTCTCTATATTTTGCTAATTTTTGCGAAATTTAACTTATTTCATGAAAATGAAAGTTGGATAGAATACAACATTCACTTGACTAAGCTATAATTTTTGCCATTCCATTAGCGGAGGTGTTAAAATTAAACCTTACTAATTAATAATAATAAATAATAATATTTATTTCAGAATTATATCATAAACAATATAAAGCGAAATAGTGTCAGAAAAATAAATTGTACCAATAAAACAAAACCTACAGTCCACTAATCACTCCCAATTCTCATAAAATACTCTCCAACACTGTATGGTTCAAGGTAAGGCCTCACGGCCATGTTTCTTAAACAAGGCGGCATTGAACCAATCATATAACGAAGCGCCTTTCCTCTTCCGCCCGTGAAGCCGACGTCCCATGTGCGGAATTAAAGACGGAGGCGGAACGGAAAAGGCGATTCTATTGGTCGCTGGGCGGCCATCTTACAATTTTTGACGTCAAAAATTCAAATCAAACCAATAGAATCGCCTTTTCCGTTCCGCCTCCGTCTTTAATTCCGCACATGGGACGTCGGCTTGAGGCCTTACCATAAGTGTATATTACAAAGGCGGGCTAAAGGGGGGCGACAGGGGCAGTCCGCCCCAGGCCCCACCAGCAGAAGGCCGGGGCGGGCCTCTGCTGGCCGATTTTTCATATTTTCAGAAACTTTAATATTATTTGGAAGACTATTGTAAAATTTAATAGAGTTTTAATATGCGCCCGTCTCAATATTGTAAGTTTGTGTTTAGGAAATACGTAATTTAGAGTTCTTGTTGAATATAGGTTTTGTGGTACACTATTTTCAAACAGAGAGCTATTCCTAAAGAAAATTAAACTTGACGCTCCCATTTCAATATTTTACGTCTTTCAGTTTTTCTTTATAACTATTCAAGCGAGAGAGAGAGAGAGAGAGAGAGAACCACCAGTCAAAACAAAAATGTGTTCAGAGATGGGGGAACCAAATAAAAATTATATAGAAACTAAGTTTATCTGTTTTATTACTGATGAAGTGATGAATGGCTAAGCTTGACGAATTATCGTCACTAATGACTGCGCGTCGCATTGTCGCATTTGTCAGTCGAACGTGCACCACCCTTACAACTGTTGCTTTTGTTTGACCAAGCTTGTTTATGTTTATCAGGATCTGCAGTGGCACTCTGTATGAAAAATAGCGATAGCGATCGGGCTCTCTTCGAAACATACCGAACGGTGATACCAAGGGCGTGTACCGTTGTCAACTTCGGTTACGGTTTTGTGTCCCGTAAGTATCGGTAATCTGAAAAGTTGGTAAGACTGCATACGCGGTCCCTGTAAAGTATCTGTCATTAATGTCACCGAAGAAACCGATGCGGTTAACCAGGTTTGACAACGGTACACAGCCAAAGTAAGAATTTGCAAAGAGAGCCCGATCGCTATCGCTATTTTTCATACAGAGTGCAGACCTAGGTGTTTGAAACGGTAGTAATAGATCACGTGACTTCCCAATGCACACAAAGCATGTCCTGCTATTCGTCTCCGAGTATCTGGGTAACATTGTAGCCTAGTCACGCTGTTTAAAAACGTGAAAAAAATTTAGAATCATTTTAAGTGTTCTAGGTTGAAGGGGCCCCCCAAGACAAAACCCTGGGTGCGCCCATGCCCTAAAATTTGGCATTATACGTGATACGTCAGTGAGTGATGTGTCACAGTATCCCCTATTATCATTCGTCTGCAATAACATAACGAGAACTAAAACTGGCAAATGGAAAATGATCTGAAAAAATAGCTCAGCTCGAAATATAAATTAAACCCACGATCTTCTAGACTTATCATTCTTACTTAGTAATTCTGATGAATCTAAATAAACTCTGCTTCCAGTGTCATCAATTTTATTTAAATTAGTTTTAGTTAATAATTATTATTATCATCCTGTCGCGAATTTATTTGGGCTATGTGGGGTGGATCTTTACTTCTACTGTATGATTCTCCAATAATCGGATGGCTGACCACCACTAGGTGTCTTCCTTTCACCCCAAGGAGGAGCTCCCGTACAGCTCCTGAGCCGCACACAGTTGTTCCATTCAACTGGGGCATCAAGCACCTGAACCGTTCGAGCTCCTTGTCTAAGGTTCGAGCCCTATCCCCCCTGCCTCCTCGTGCATCACTTATCACTTGAGCTTAATGTCAAACTTGTCAATTGTTCCTTTCGGAAGTAATATTCCTTTCAGGTGTCTGACGCCCCGGAGCGACTCGCTCCGGAGTCACTCGACACCGTTCTGAAAGGAACAAATTGACAAGTTTGACATTAAGCTCAATTCTAGTAATGCATGAGAGGGCAGGGGGGATAGG
The DNA here is from genome assembly GCA_963971165.1 of Philopedon plagiatum. NCBI lineage: Eukaryota > Metazoa > Arthropoda > Insecta > Coleoptera > Curculionidae > Philopedon > Philopedon plagiatum. Next base: position 25,542,095 of record OZ020195.1, read on the forward strand.
GCTCGAACGGTTCAGGTGCTTGATGCCCCAGTTGAATGGAACAACTGTGTGCGGCTCAGGAGCTGTACGGGAGCTCCTCCTTGGGGTGAAAGGATGATACCTAACGGTGTCGAGTGACTCCGGGGCGAGTCGCTCCGGGGCGTCAGACACCTAAAAGGAATATTACTATTCAAGAAGCTGACGTCTTGCTGACGTTGACGGTGCGTTGACGTCTGTCTTTCACAAGTCGTTGCTTTCACGTCCTTTTTCTAACTTTTTCGTTTTGTGGTTGTGCTTGAGCCCGAGCAGCGAAGGAAAGAGAGAAATTAAGTGTGAGCTCATACCCTTTTATTTTCTTTGGTGTGGGCTACCCAAAATCCTCCAATCACGTTTTTAAGGTTTAAATCCCTTGAAACAGTTCAACATAGGGAGGTTACCATTTTCAGTTAACAGGCGGAAGACGAAATTAAACCTTTCTACAAAAGTGGTTGAAAAATATCAAGATTCCGCCAACAAATCGTTCTTCGTTCATAGGGTGGCTTCTGAAAGTAAGTACTTAGATTAGAGGAATATAAGACACATTATTTTTAAAACTAAGTACTGGAGCGTGTTTATGTTACAACTTATGTTTCAATAATTTAACCCTGTTAAAATTTTGCCGTCCTGATTAATATTTGCTTTAAAATTGTATTAATGACTGTGTTGATGGATATAATTGTAAAAGGAGATAATTTTCCGCATACTTATCAAATCTTGAAGCTGAGCCAGAATTAACTAGAACTAACTAGAAACTTATTTATACCTTTGTCAGTAGGTTATCAGGTTTTAAATCTGTGATAACTGTGACATTGGTAAGCTTTATATATAAGTAGATATGTTATTATGTTATCTTTTTATTTCCTTTCTGAATTTTAATAGAAGTAAGATCAGTCACAAGTAAATCATGAACATAGTGGCTGGGATCAAAGTTCACAACATGGCAGTAATCAAAAGACATTTCTGCTCTTTGCATTAAAGCCAGTACCCGCTAGGTGGCGTTATGGTATGTTATTTCCTGCTTGCGTTTTGCAAAACGGATTTAAGATACAGTAGTGTCGATTGCCTCGGTGCGACTGGGTTGCGACTGTCTGAATGAGTCCCAACAAGGACGAAACAGCTGTCATAGTCTACCCGGCTCGGGGTTGTCCATTTTCTTGGACTCCCCGTACTTTAATGCAAAAAGAACGACACACTTCCACAGTCTAAAAAGACTGATACTATTTTATCGTTTAAATGATGAACCTATTCCCAAGAAACGCCCCAAAAAAATATATATTTAAAATGGTTCAAGAAGCATAAAAATTATAGATTGCAAGGGAGAAATTGCAAGGAGACCATGTGTGAGTTTGAGGGTTTACATGTCTATCTAGTGAGGACGTTAGCGACTCCCTTCTTGTTCTGCACAAATTGGTGTGGACAAGTTGGGCGAATTCGCGAAACGCGATTCTCAAAAGCTAGAGATGCCGGGTTCGCCCTTGGATTTTGCTTTTTACTTTTACTTTTTCAGTGTGTTCTGCTCTTTGCATTAAAGCCAGTACCCGCTAGGTGGCGTTATGGTATGTTATTTCCTGCTTGCGTTTTGACAAGTGTCTTGTATTCATAGCCATCTTGATTAAATAATTGGAAATTGAGATGGTTATGATCATGAAGCAGTTCAAGCGACAGATGATCTCCATAGCCGCCTAGATAAAATTAGAAAGATTGAAATTTGGAATGCATCTAAATTTTTAGCTGTCCATATCTCAAGAATTGTCAACTTTAGACCTGGGATGGTGTATACAAAAATTATAGAGAAAAGTCAGATAAATTAGAATTTAGAGTTTAAAGTAGGTCGTTCAATTGAAATTATTGAAGTAATTTGTGCCTGAATGTCATATTTTGTAGCACTTCCGGTTGCACCGGAAGTGAGATTGTCATGACACAATCATACAAGGCCCTTAAAAAGAAGTAAGAATAATATATTAAGCTTTTCGCATATTCATTTGTTTTATGTTAAAACAGTATAGTTTGCGGCTCTTTCGACATTTTCAAACGTCATTTTCTTGAAAACTGTTAAAGATAGGTATATGATATGATACTTGTTTAATAATTAGAATTTTACGTAGAATCCAAATTTTAAAAAATATACAGGGGGTTTCGTTTCAAATAACAAAGTTGACTGTATTTCCGGTTGAGCCGGAAACGATAGTCAGATGTTCGAGCACTCAAAATCTGCATCTAATGCAACCTTACGAATTCCCAAAATTTCAAATCGAAATATTATTTCTTAACAAAATAATGAGCTGGCCAGTAAACTCGTGGGCACCCGGTATATATATATATATATATATATATATATCGGCAAACAAAATGCCCATATAAATGCCGATATGTATTTTTTTAATGAAGAAATTCATATATTGTATTCTTTAACTTTTTTATTACGTAGCACCTATTTAAAGTGCACATGCCTTCAAAATAAAAGTATAAAGAAGTATACATATGGGGCGAATCGCCTCAAATGTCCCAGGGCGGCGCGCGAGCCTGAAAACATGCCATTTTAAAATCATAGTCTCGCAATAAAAGCGCCATTAAAAAATAACTGAAACATGTATAGATGTATTTTTTCCTCAGCTTTCTGACGGTGTAATTTGTTTTTCAAAATTTCGCCTTCTTAAAACTTAAAACGCCATTTTTATCTTTTTTAAATAGGCTAGATCGGAAGATCAGGATTATTTACGTCGAAAAAGTTATTTTCCAGAGGGGACTTTTTTTATTTATGAGGAATTAATCGATAAACATAGCATAGCTGGGCGAGCCTTTGCAGCGCGCGACAAGGCGGTGACTCGTGGGTTCAGACCGAGTGCTACGCGACAAATAAAACAGTAAAAAGTTAAACAGTTGTTTTATGCAATAGATGGCTCACGACAATATTTGCGACCCTAAAGAGAATAAAAACAAAGACAAAACGAAAACATTCCCCGCTATAGTAGTTAGCTGATCGTCGATGTGAACGCCACATTCTTAATTTTAGTAGATAGTTACATATTATGTACACCTACATTGTAGTAGGGACAAGTAAATTTAACATGATTTAAGGCATTTCTATTATTGTCTATTTTACATAGGTATCCATCACCCTCCGGTCCAAACCTCTGGCTTATATAATGGAGGTTTGTTGTAATAAATTTAATAATTAACACAATTAAAAAAATCAGTAGAGAAAAGTACATATCTAGAAGATTTCGGGACTGCTGATTCTGAGATTAAACGTTAAAAATGGTGAATCCAAAATGACTGACTCATTAAAAGTGGCTTAAATAATTTTAAAAAATAACTGCAAAAATAGTGTATTAGGGAGTTTTTAAGACTGCTGATTGAAAATGATCTGATATCAGATTTTCAGAATTCAAAATTGCTGATCAAAAAGAAATCTATTGAATTAGTGAAGGTACTAAAGAATAAATTATGAGTTGTATATGGTATTATTAAGCACCCTGGAAACGTTATACAGCATTCCTAAGTCTCATCCATGCACTAATTCCCAGGCAGTTTGGAAAGCCAAGGTCGCCAATCGCTCAGAACCCCTATTCTCGAAACCGGGGAACGCATTCGCCGGTGATGTTGCTAGGGACCATTGACGTACAGATTAAAATGGACTAATATTGCTTGAACAAAGAATTCCTCCTCTGACCGCGCGCAGTGCTACAGGAACGCATGCGCAGTTGAAAGGATATAGGACTGATCTTAATATTTGTGTATGGTGTTATATCAGTTTAAATACAATCCCTACATGTTTTTGGAAGTTTTAGTAAATTTTTAGCTTAATCCAATGTCTATGTAGAAATACTTATTTTATTCGGTTGAAAAGTTAAAGGCTAAAAAATATTTTTCATTAAGATATGGATGTTAGCCACATAAATTAAAACTATGTGGGTCTATGGATCCGGCAATCGCAAAGCGAAATAAAGGTTGCTTGCAAATTTCCATCACAGAAAAGTGCGAAATACCGCCAAGAGCCCGTAAAACGGGCTCAATAAAGTAAATATGTTTACGCGAAATACTGCGTACAGATTTTTTCACCACACCAACATGAGATTTATTGCATTCGACCCGCCTTCCAAGATGATACTGACTGACACAAACAAATAGCAGCTAGAGAGACGTCAAGACCAGACTGGCGCTATTGCCAGCTTAAATTTTAAGAAATCCTTAAATTTACCTGTCGTTTCCCCCTATTTGTAGTTTTAGGTTTTGTTATTTGAGGTTGAGAACATAATAATAAAAGTCTAAATTTATAAAAATACTTTAATATGATCTTATGGCAAAATAAACAACACAAAACAAACTAAAACCTAGCCTTAGAATAGTGAATCAACGTAAACAAAAAACCTAATAGGTTTCTTGTCATAGTTACAGTGTTTTATTCATTTTCTTATAAAGCTCATTATCAACTGGAAAATTATAACTCGTTTTATTTTTTAATAATTGTTTTGTGTGCATAATTCCTTCTGATGTTTCAGGTTTCGAAATTTTGTTTTATTTATTATACCTATGTGTAATAAGTGTAAACAGTAGCTATTATATTATTTTTATGTAATAATGTTTAAAATCATTGCTTTTATAATTGGCAAAAATGCCTAGATTAAAGAAAATCTCGTGAAGAAAATCCCTTGCGTTCCAAATGCCTTAAAAATCCCTAGGTTCGGGATAAATCCCTAGACATGGCGACACTGCTACCCGTAGGAAGCAGACAAAGAACGGACTTCGGCGGCTGTTTCGGCCCTGATCCAGGTATTATGTGTTGCATACGGTTGTTGCAATACAGTTGTGTTTATTAGAATTCACAGGCAGACGCACCCGTCTCGTGGTTAAGAATGCTATGCTTTTTTTTAACTACGTTATGTAAACAAGGAGACTACGCTGACCGATTGGAATCGGTTTGTCTTTGATGACTTCGGAAAAAAGCTATTCGTATACTGCGCACGCGTTCCTGTGGCATATATTCATTGTCGTACAGCTTAATTTTCGCCCATAGTGGAGTTAAAATGTTGGGCGCCACCTGTGCATTTATGAATGAAACTTTAAATATTATCAGTCCATTTTAATCTGTAAGTCATTGCTAGGGACCAGCCAATCGTAGCTTCCATACCTTGTCAACATCACCGAGGGAACGTTCTCTTAAACTGGAGAATAGGGCTGCAGGTAGGCTCGCTCTGGAGGCACAGCTGTTGATAAGCATACACTCCCCGAAAATATTTCCTACAAATAGAAAACTTTTATTATCAATTTAACGAAAAAAGTTACCCTTTACAAAAAGTTATCTCTGAGAAAATGATATTGACGTATTAAAACTTGAAATGCCATGTACAGAGTGCCCCAAAAATAGAAAAAAAATGGACCCAAAAAAGGATTACCCTTAATTTCTATTTTAGAGCAAAATTGTAATAAGAAAGTAAGTAAGTAAGTAAAGTTAATCTGTGATTTTAAAAATTATATCATTATGTAAAGCAATGCAATAGTAATTTTATTCATTTTACATGAAAAAATCAGTTATTTTTACAAAAGTCCAACTAAAGTTAAATATATAAAAAGTAAATCACGCTATTCATAAGGAAGTTGTAACAAAAATGAGTTGAAAAATCGTGATTAGCCCCAAGCCAGGACTTACCTCACACAAAGATAGCAAACCGCGGGTAAGTTTTATTTTGAAAATAGGAAAAACAAGTTAAAGGCAGGATAAAATGTATCTGCTGATTAACTAACAGTCACCAAAACAACAATAAAAAGCAGTTATGCAATTCATTCCGTGTGAAAACCACTTAAAGGCATTTTTTGCTTGTTAAGTAGTATAAAATTTCATTAATATACTGCATATTTATCTGGGTTGATGATAAAATCTAAAATATCCTAATTGAAATATGTTACTAATACTTTGACACGTACATGTTAAAGGGTTTTCATATTCAAATATGTTATGGAGTGTTTATTGAACAACATGCCTTACAGTCAAATGACGTACATAGTGATAAAGAATGAATAGAGGATGTCTACGAGTTGTGAACTTCTTTAAACTTTTTATCTTAATTACTTATTACTTAATAAACATAAAATAGAAATATAGAAATTTTTTGCTGAAAGAGAATCTAATATGAAGAGAGATTTTACACAGACAACACAAAAGCATAAGAAGTGCTTTCTGAGTAACTATTTAGCAATGGCGTTACACTAGCGGATTCAGGTTTTTGCTGAGGGGGGGGGGGGGCTACTCGAGCCGATCGTACCAAATTTTATAACGGGTTAAAAACACGCAAAATAAATTTTAAAAAATGAACTTTTATTACAACATTTCGGAGTAACAGAAAACATCTATAAAATAAATTTAATTTTTCTTGTGTTTTTCCCAAACCTGTTTATAATATTTTATTCAATATTTAAATGTATATCTCAAAATAAACTATTCATGACATAAATAATTTATGTTCGAACAATATGTGCTTCGCTTTGCGTTGACCTGTTTTCGTTCGTTTTATTTACCTAGATATCCGATACCCCGACAGCACGATAATGAAAGTGAACCGAAAGTGGCGCAACATAATTTTAATCTTGAGTGCTCATGCCATTTACGCGTACGTAGGAAATTACACGATCAAGACGTTCTTTGTGCCTGCCTGAAGAATCGAAGGCACAGATTTGTGCCTGAGGCTTGAGAGTAAGTGCGAGCGTGTAGCTTATTCAGTTTGCAATCAGGACTTGCCAAAGAAAATTAAGGATATCAAATCCGCTTGAATGATCCATTTTTTGTAAATTGTCGCATTCTCGCTCGGCTCAAATCCTTCAGGTAAAGGCCTTTATAAGATTGATGCCCCGTTTTTAAGAATGCAGGTTCAAAGGAATCTGATAACTTACCTCACATTTTTTAAACTGCCATAATATATATAGATCAGGTAGGTCCACTGAGGCCAATCTGATGATCTAAATTAGATTATATTATATTAGATCATCTAATTTCATGTCGAGCGCTCTGGAGGAGGCGAATACAGGTGGATACCATTTATACCAACTTCTCCAAGGCGTTTGGCAGGGTCGACCATCGACTACTCAACCTCAGAATTTCTAATCTCGTAATTTGTGGAATTATGGCTAGAACGCTACTTAAGGAGGTAGTCGACGTCAAATGGTAAAAGTAAGATTTCCTTTTAAATGGAATTAACATCTGACGAGTGATCGCCAGGTAACACATCTAGGTTCCTTATTGATTAATAGATTTGTTAATGACATTGTGAACTGTTTGTTATTATCAGATTTTCTTAAAAAGGACCTTTGCAGTGATCCAGCAGTGGCATCATGTAAGGCTGGCGGGCTAAAAGTTTTAACACTTTTTTTTCTTTATTCTAAGTAATCTCAAATTATTCTAGGAACTGATTTCCGATGTTTTTAAAATTATGGCTCTTATAATTACAATTCATTAATATATTAATAAATAATAAGTACTTATCCATTATCTATTGAATTGTTCTAAAACTTGTTGAATCTTATTAATGTTTATTTAGGAGGCATTCCTTAGACACACGTAAATAATGATAATGTAAAGAGTGAACGGATGTCTTCAATTAAAAAAGAGATTTATTGTAAATACGTGTTTCTTAATTAGTTAGCAAAAATAAAAAAGTAGCTATCGAACGTGCGAGATTGAACGTCAGAGTCTAAAAACTGCAAAGTTTAGACTTTTATGAATATCTCCAAAACAGAAAATATTGGCATTTCTACCGCCTCTTTAGTACACAACTGATTAAGGGACCTCAGAAAATTCGAAAGTGTCGATAAAACAAGATCGAGAGCAAGTTAAACGTCATCTGTGTTATGGAATATGCATATAACCCAAATAAATCTGAAATATTTTTTTATATTCTCTACATAAATTAAATGTTTATGGCAGTTGGTGTTATCCATTTATTTTCATCTTTATTAACAAAAAAAGGAATTTTCTACTGCAAATTTTCGCGCGAATTTCGAAACTTGTAAAACGTGATCCCATTGGCTGTGTCGTCAAAACTGAACTTATGACTTATCATGAGTACATGGCGAATTCCAGTGTTGTAGAGTCATCGAAAACTCAATAAAAATGGCATTTAATGCGTAACTCATCCAATAAAATATCCCTGCACTTAAAGTAGAACGTTCCTAAAATCTTATTCATGTATACTTTTTAGTGGGAGGTGTTCTTAGATAATTACCGGATAAAATAAACTAAAAAAATCACTATAAGAAAAATAGTGTGGAATAATGTCGGTTAAGAATAGAACTTGTCGGAGAAAATCAAGAAAATTCTGTTTTTACCCCTTAAATACGCTCCTGGATGAGCCATTCGGTATTTATTTTAAAGTGTGATTATCCCTTTATAAGATAGTGTTGAAAAATTGGGAAAAAATTAGATACAAAAAATACAGAGTGATTCAAATGTACCGATGTCGAGGGCAAAAAAAGTTTAAAAGTCGAAATTTATGCGGCGATTGCTTATTCTTATGCTTCCTATAAAGAATGAAGAAACTAAAAAATATGGATATCATGTATTTCGACCAGTTCTTTTCGATGACGTATATGGGATTTTAATTTGAACCATTTTTACCCCACAGAAAATTAAAAACTGAAATATTTGGGTCAAAACTCTAAATTTCCAGTTTTTCCCAAATATGTCCATTTTCCAGTAATTTCAGGTTTAGGTAAACGTATTGAAAAAAGAAAGTGTTTGGGATTTTAAAGTTTTTCTCCGTTTTTTGATCCGACATTTTGTTTTTGAGTTACTAGGTACCAAAGAGGGGTCTGCAAATGGCATTTTTCGACCTAAAAAAAATTGAAAGAATTACTTGCCATTTTCCGATCCTCACCAGTTTCAATAGAGTTCTGGAGCTCCGGGTCCCCTATAACCTCCGAAAATTTACATCGATTTAATTCACTTTTGCGACCTGTACCGGATTTCAAGGGAAATCGCGGTAATTTCGAGTTTGACGTTTAATAGCTAATTATAAACAAAACATCCTGTATAACTGAATTTTTTACCGAAGCTAGTTGCACTATTCCTCTGTTAACCCAGAAAATTCGATTGCTCTCCCTTTGACTGTTTTCGAGAAAAACAAACCTGTTCGACTTTAGGTTAAGCTTTACGTTAACATGTAGATTGACACTTATTTTTGCTGATCTCCCGACGTCATTATTCATTAAGGACAAATGGCTGCTTTTTAAATTGTAATAAATTATACCGAAAAGTAAACATTTTTTGTAGCTAAATTATCCTAGTAATTTTCCTCAAAATTTTTTTGGTTTATTGGTGCATATTCCTTATAGGGTATAGGGTATGATTAATTAGTTACTGCCTGTGAGCCTTTTCTTTGTTACACTGTAAAAATTTCGGGAAACAAATTTGAAACCCTTTTGGCGGATGCGTTATATAAATCCTAAAGCTGCATCAGTAACTTTTTTGTGATAAGGAGATTCCCTTTTGGTGATGACCGTTTGGGGCATTAATATAATCCTCCACAATGGATAGAGGGGTGAAATTTTTCTCACCAGCTCATCTGCCATTTCCCCATTGATGACTAGGTTGCTAAAGCAACTAATTGCTGTTATAGTGTTATCTCGATTTCCTAAAAAACGAAAGCTTACGAGATGCAGTTATAATGTCGGATTTTTACAAATAATTGAATCTTGCTTTTTACTAGTCTTTCGAGTTTTACCCCTATCCTGAAAGTAATCAACGTTTTTAACTTATTTGTAACGCATTTACGTAATGAGCCGTTGCTGCAAAACCTAATTTTGGCCCCTTAGAGTTAGTATACAGAAAGTTAAAGACTGTTTCGAAAAGTTTGCAGTACGCACTACTCATATTTCAACACTAACAATTACCACCACGATTGCAACTAGACTGGCTCTTTACCGGTACTGCGTTTTAGCTTTCCCCACCCTCTATTAATTATAGAGCGCCTTTCAGGCCGCTCTATATACCGACTTGCCACTCAGGAAAATGTTCGTGGGTTGGGGAATCGGGTTTTTCCACAATCTCAATTTTTTTTCTCCGAGATGGTTGCAGGTGGAACATTCAAATTTTCTGAGTTAATAGAGGGATAGTGCGTCTAGCTTCGATAAAAAATTCAGCTATACAGGGTGTTCCATTTCGGAGTTATTAAACGTCAAAGTCGAAATTTCCGCGAATTCCTATGGGATCGATTACAGGTCGCAAAACTTAATTAAATCGATTTATATTTTCAGAGGTTGTAGAGGACCGGGAGCTTCAGAACCCTATTGAAACTGGCGGTATTCGGAAAATGGGAAGTAATTTTTTTGAATTTTTTTATGTCGAAAAATGCCGTTTGCAGACCCCTCTTTGGCACCAAATAACTCGGTCGCCGGAACCTCGGACAGAAAAACGTATTTGATCTTAAAACTAAAGAATCTCAAATACTTTCTTTTTGCAATATATTTACCTATACCTAAAACGACTGGAAATTGGAAAAATTTGGGAATAAGTGGAAATTACGATTTTTCATGCAAATTTTTGACGGTTGTCAATTTTTTTGGGGGTCAAAATGGATTCAAATCGAAATCCCATGTAACTTATCGGAAAGACCTCGCCGAACTACGTTATAAACGTATTTTTTGGTTCCTTCATTCTTAATAGGAAAGGAGCAATCGATAATTAAATTTAGATTTTTTACGATTTTTTTTCATGACATCTCTACATTCGAATCACTGTATTTTTTCCTATCTAATTTCTTCTAACTTTTTCAACGCTATCCCTTGGGGATATAATCAGGCTTTAAAACGAATCCCGAATGGGTGATCCTGGGCCAGATTTAGGGGGTAAAAACCCATTTTTTCTGTTTTTTTCCATCAAAATTCATCTTTAAAAGGCATTATTATATATTATTTCTCCGATTTAACAGTTCTTTTTTGGTTTATTTTCATCCCTTATCATCTGAGAACACTTCTAACTAATTAAAATTCCATATTTTTTCGTTAAAGTTATAAATAAATACCTTTTTTTGCATCGGTGCAGGAAAAATTTTAAAAAGTGCATATATTAAAAGCCGTGCATGACAAAACAAATGAAACTGACCCTCTTTACATCGAAATTAAAATATGACCTGTCAAAATGTCATGAAAATAACAGTTTTTGTAGCGATATTGGAAGCTTCGACCGATTTCGGCTTGAAATATACATGCCAAAGGTAAAACGGACTTTATATTTTTAGTTACAATACATTTCATTGGACGATTTAAGCATTAAATACGAATTTTTTAAATTTTTCTCAGACCATGCAAATGCATGTCAAAATCAGTTTCATACGGAGAAATGTATTAAAATATGAAGGGTCGAAATGTCGCAAAAATGTCAGTTTTCCTTGCGAGATTTTAGGGTTTCTGAACCGTTTTCGACTTGAAAAATACTGGGCAATGCCTCTATAGACCTTCCCGTGTGGATTTCGGAACATATAATTTGAAGAATTAGTCATTAAATACCAATTTTAACAATTTTTTGATGACGCGGCGAAGCATCATAGAAAGGCTATTCCATGAGGTAGTATACGGGGTAAATCACAATGACGGGTCTGATTTAAATTTTGCTTAGATTTGTTATTAATTGAGAACGGATTATTCGATTGAAAAGAGTGATGTGGCAATCGAAAGGGGAGGAAGTAAGCTATTTTATTTGAAAATAATTTCGACATTTCGTTGGCATGACGACGAAAAATTTGCTATTTCCGATATTTATTGAGTTAGAGAGCTGAAATTTGATATATGGGAAGAATTCGGTCAATCATTCAAAATTATATGTGTAAATTTTGATTCGCATGGTTTCTATAGCAACGAGTAAGGATAAAGTTGACAATTTCCAACTCACGTACGGCTGATCTGATTGAAACGAGTGAGGTGGCAATCGAAAGGGAACGAAGTAAGCTACTTTTTTATGTGAAAATAATTTTGACATTTCGTTGCCATGACGACGAACAGTTTGCTATTTCCATTATTTATTGAGTTTTAGAGTTGAAATTTGATATCTGGGTAGAATTCGGTCAATCATTCAAAAATATTTTTATAAATTTTGATTCCGATGATTACCATAGCAACGATTGAACATAAAGTTGATCATTTTTAACTCGCGAACAGCTTATCTGATTGAAACCAGTAAAGTGACGATCGAAATGTTAGAAAGTACACTACTTTTTTATGTGAAAATAATTTTGACATTTCGTTGCCGGGACGATGAACAATTTGCTATTTTCGTTATTTATTGAGTTGGAAAGTTGAAAACTGATATCTCGGAAGAATTCGGTCACTCATTCAAAAATATATCTGGAAAAATCGATTCCCATGGTTGGCATAGCAACGATTAAGGATAAAGTTGACAATTTATAACTCGCGGACGCCTTCTGCGATTGGAACGAGTGAGGTGGCTATCGAAAGGGATGGAAGTAAACTACTTTTTTATTTGAAAATAATTTCGATTTTTGGTAGTCATGACGACGATCAATTTGATTTCTCCTTTATTTATTGAGTTGCAGAGTAGAAATTTCGCATCTAAGTAGAATTCGGTCAATCATTGAAAAATATTTTTGCAATTTTCAATTTTAATGATTGCCATAGCAACGATTAGGGGTAAAGTTAACAACTTACAACTCGCGAACGGCTTCTTAGATTGAAAGAAGCGATGTTCATAATATGTATGCACAATTTTTTTCCATAGAGACATCAGTGGCGTGCCCGAAGGGCTCGCCACCAATCTTCATCCAGCTCGACCATTTCAGGAAGATGATGTTATCTAATGTATGGTTCAAAGCCGATCGAAAGATGACAAGTTTAATTTAGTAGGGTTTCAGCGAAATCGTACATATTGTATTTATATGTAATATGTGTTTGTATGTATATAGCGATACGGTTACGAAGGGCGCTCTATTCTGCATCATCAGTCCGTAGGAGTGTGATATCTTCCTTAATACATGGCCTAGAAACACGAAACTTTCAGGGCATGACAATGATGATATTACCGACCTTATAGAGCCCCCTCGGGGGGCGATTAGGCGCTCTATGCAATCTAGTTTGTGAAAGGATTAATCTAAACCTTTCCGAACCTTGCAAGAATTCGAGCCAATGCTCTTGTGTGCAATACTCATTCGAACTCTTCAGCTCGAACACAAATTTATGTCATGCTAAATTTAAAACCTAATATTCTATGACCACAAGTATATCGCGGCTTCTCGATGCCATTAAAGAATCTACATTGTAGTGCCTACAACGATATCGATATAAAACTAATGAAATGGGAAGAGACAGAACATCAATCAATTATTCTCTTTTAAGTCGATCGTTTTAATTCGTTAGGATAATTATTTGTATTTTGATATAATCTTTTTAAGGATTCTTAATTTTATGTTGTCTTGGTATTGTTTATTTAAGGGCCATATTTTAATGAGTAATAGCAAATGACGTGGGTAATATAAATAGGTAATAATAAAGAATGGACGGAAGATGTCTTAATTACAGAATGACGTAAATATTTCTACACTTTAAATTGTGCCAGCGAATAATTGTAACTAAATGACTTGTCATTGAGCTCTTAGAAACTATAAGAAGGGCAGAGTGGATTATATTTTTGAAACATTGCGTAACTAATTTGATATCTAATATCAGCCTAAAAACAAATGGAAATGCATTTTCTAAATATGCAGCTAGATGAAATGAGTATAAAGTTATAATGTATATGGTTTGCTTGGGTTTTTACTACTACCGGATTTATCATCCCGGAGATAGTAACAAAAAATAGGTGCGAAATAGTTTTGATAGTCCTCAAAGTATGCCGTGGAATCAATCACGTATCTCTTAAATTATTACTCTTGAAAGGTAACATAGATAAACGGTATAGGTGAATGAAAAATAAAACTGTCAAGTTCTGAAGTTTTTATTTTTAAGATAATTGCATTATTATTTTCATTGTCATTGCACAATACAGAAATAAAAAAACAACATATACAACAAAGAACATACAAATTATAAATTTAAACTAAATGAGAGACGTGTCCACCTTCTACTTCGAAACATGTCCTCCTTTCTTTTTACAGCGTCACAAACATTGATGGGCACTTGGGGGGAGTTGTTAATCTCCTGAAATTTATTTGTAATTCTAGCCCGTAGATCTTCTAAATTTTCACAAGGGGTGTTGAAAACCGAGTTTTTAATGTGTCCATAAAAAGTCGCATGCCGTGAGATTGCAGGACCGTGGTCGCCACCTAACTGACATTACGACTAATGATTCGGTCTTCGAAAAATTCTTCCAAAAAATTTAGCCCACACATCAACTTTCTGTGAATGCAGAGGCTTCTATATAAAGAAATGTGGATTTTCAGAACTCCACATTTTCATTTGTTGAGAATTTACATAACCAGAGAGGTAAAACCATGCCTCGTCAGTAAGAAAGGTTTTTTTTTAATTTATTTGTTTCAGTTTATGTGTTTTCATTATTCTGAAAATTACCCATACACCACTCTGAAAATTGCATTCGCTGCTGGTAACAATTCTTGGACTGAGCTTGGACATTTCAGGATTGTATTGCAAGTTTCGTAGGATATATTTACTTGCTGGCTTAAACGCCGAATAGGGATCTGTGGGTGTTCATTAACAATTTGCCTCAATTCTTCTACTTTTGGTGCAGTGCGAACTTTGGGTCTCCCACTGCCTTCCTTTCTTTTTCACACTTCCTGTTTCTCTAAACAAAGCTACAAATGTAGTCAAAACTTGGCGAACCTGGTCGAAATCCATGACTAGGCGTGGAAAGTCTGTTTAAAAATCCTGAATGATGTCCCGTATTGAATAAACCCACTGGCCATCAACCCTTCTATCATTTATAAAATAACTTTCGATCATAAAAGCTTTTTGTTCTGCCGTGATTACCATATTTAATTTTCTTAAAAATAAAAACTTCAGAACTTGACAGTTATATTTTTCATTCACCTATACCCTTTACCTATGTTACCTTTCAATAAGAGTAATAATTCAAGACATGCGTGATTGATTCCACGACATACTTTGATGACTTTTTTTTTAATTTTATGTTATATATCATTACAAGGTTATGTGGTAGAGTCAAAATCAATCATGTAAAGTACAATGACTTTGGTGCCGGCGAAGGGAATCTTTTAGTTAGCCACTGGCTTTTAATGAAGTCACACAAGGTTCGAGGGAGACGGCATCGCAACAATCTCTCCGCCGGTACCAACGTCATTGTACTTTACACGATTGATTTTGAGTCTAATATGCAATTTAAATTAGTATCCTGTAGCAGAATTCTTAATTACAAACATGAGTGGTCAGTTTCATCTTTAAAACTCTGTCACCGGGATTCACTAAAAAGGTTTAGGATTTAGTACTTTAAATAGGATCCTATAGTTGATCAGTTAGGTTTGAACAAGCTTTTGTCCTGTCACTGTTAATAGGTCGTCATTGAACACTTGCGAGTTTTCTAATCTTTTAGCGATTTGCTGGGTTCAAATCGTTTTTATCTTGGAACTTGTTGCTAAATGAATTTAGGCCTATTATTATGGACAATACATACTTAATACATACATGTACTTAAATATGAAATCATTCATACTGTTTGTGGCGACAGGATCCTTAAATATTTATTACGTATTTATTCTCATATATTAAGTAGGGGCCTTAAGTGTGGTAATATTATCCGTCTCAAGTATATTAAAAATAACCGTCATTAAAATAATTGTTTAATACATATTTTTTTTATTTCCATAGACATTTACAATGTATTGGAAATACCAGCCATTGATCGATCCTCTTTAGCAGACAATTGATATTTACCTTATGATTAGCTAGACCTCTTGGGTATTCTAGAAAACAAAAATCATATGACAATTTATTAAATAACGTTCATCGACATTTTAGGAATATTAAGTATCTACTTTAGATATCCAATTAGATATTATAATTATAACATATTTGTAATAACAATACGATGCCAGATTGGGGTTAACGATTTCCTGTAATATGTACTACTTTCTTTAGAAACGAAGTTTGCTTTAAACGGAATTACCATAGCCTTTTAAGTTTAAATGACCCTTTGGATTTCAGGATTCTAATAGATTCTTCACTGATAATATGGTGACCAAATCACAGAGGCATATTCTAGACCAGAGCACACCAGTGAACAGTATAATATTTTGAATGAGGCAAGTGAAAGGTATTTGCCATATCTTGAGGTAAATCCCAAATTTTTAAATCCCTGCTGTACTATTTTATCGATATGAGCTCTAAAAGAGAGTTGGGTGTCAAGTAGTACTCCCAGATCTCGAACTTCGGTAACTGATCTGAGCTTTAAGTCATTCAACAAATATCGGCGTGAGAGCATGACTAAAAGTAATAAAAAAGCATTTATTTACATTCAGAATCAAACCGTTTTTTCTGACCACAAAGATAAGCTATCAAGGTCATTCTGCAAGTTCTGGATATCTGAAATGCTCCTAATGTTATTATACAATTTCAAGTCGTCGGCAAATAAGAGAAAATTAGAGTGAGCAACAGCGCTGCCAATATCATTAACGAACAAATTGAAAAACAAGGGACCACAGTGGGGCCCTTGAGGAACTCGGGAAAATACTAAAATTTCCTTGGAAACAAAGTTATTAATTCGTACGTACTGGCTACGCCCCGACATTAAGCTACATATCCAAGCAAGAATTGACTCGCTAAAGCCTAAGGCATTCAATTTATGCAGGAGTAAGCCGTGATTCACCCTGTCGAACTCCTTCCAGAAGTCAGTATTGATGGCATCGACCTCCAACCTCTCGAAGGCACTCGACAGGTACGGCTCATATGTGAGCAGATTCGTTACCGTTGACTTGTCCTGAACAAACCCATGCTTCTCAGAAACAATCAGTTCTCTACATTTGCAAGTCAGCTGTTTATCGAACAGTTTGGGCAACACTGATTGTAGTGATATGCCTCTATAATTACTAACATCTTGTTTGTTTCCAGATTTAAAAATAGGTGTCAAGAAACTTTTCTTCCAGTAATTCGGAAAACATCCCGATTCGAGTGGAAGCCTGAATATAAAATGCAAGGGTTTGCTCAGGGAATGTATACAATTTTTAATAAAAGCAGATAGTATGCCATCCGGGCCAGAAGAATACGACATTCTCAGGTCTTGAATGCCATTAAACACGTCAATAAGCGGTAAACTTATGGACGAGACATCAGCAGTCTTTTCGGATACAAAATCAAACGGTTCAATGTCCTTACAAATATAGGTATTTGAAAACTGATTGGCAAACAAGTTGACAATGTCATTACCATCCTCCGCTCCAAGATACATTACACCAGGATATGCCCTCGACCTACGTGCATCATTTACGAACCTCCAAAAGAAGTTTGGGTTGCTAAACACATTTTGTTCAGCCTGATATTAATGTCTAGCATAACAAGCCTCTTGCCGCGTTTTACGTCTATTACGCAGTACTGAAATTTTTTTATAGGTAGTCATGTCTAGACTTACTTTCATTGTAATGACGGTGGGCAGTCTTTTTCTCTATAACTAATCTGCGAAGCTTGCCAAAAAACCAAACTGGAAAATTTGTAGATTTAAAACGGTTAATTTGAACGACAATATTTAAAACGTCATGCAAAACGTTATAGAAAATCTCGGCAACAGTATTGATGTCATTGGAGGCGAGCAAAGTATCCCAGGAAATGCCATGGAGATAATCATTTACCAAAAAAAAAAATCGCAGTTCTTAAAATCATAGCAAAAAATATCGTACTTCAAATGATCATTAACATAACTACATAGTATAGAAGGGCTATATGCTAAATGATGCTGAGCATTGCCCAATAAGCAATCATCAGCTAAGGAAACATAAGCATTAGGGTTATTGCTTAATATTCGATCAAGAAATTGGTGGTTATTATTAGGAATCTGATTAATCTGTAATAAGTTAAAATAATTATAAGTTGCACAGACAACAGAAGCAGGGGAAACCGGAGAACACTGTACACTCAAGTTATCACCAGAGTTATTCCACACGCAACGTGGTAGGTCGTAGTCTCCAAAAATAACAAACTCATCATAAGGATGGTTATTTGCCAATTGTATGAGAACACTACAATGCTTTTCGTAGGTGTTATAACCAGATTGGGGGGGGGGGGGGATATATACTGAGCTAAGTATAATTTTGAAAATTTTTAACGGAAACAGTTTCGAAGCAAGAACTAGAACAGAAACCATTTTGGTAATATCAGATATTTTTGTATAGTGGATAGATAACGACGACAGAAAAATGCAAGTAATTTTTTGAATGCTACAACTAATAAAGGAGACAAATGGTACTTTTACAATAATAATAATAATAATACAAAAGCAAAAAGAAATATATCAGTAGTATTGGCGCTACTCGCGATTTCCGCTATTATGCAGAACCACTACAAAATTGAAAAAATTGACAATGATAGTAATGTAAAATAAAACATAATTGAAATGACACATGTTGAAAGTGATATAAAGAATGAAAAAATTAATCGACTACCTATTTTTCAAAATGTGCCTTTGAACCGTTCGCTGAACGCTTCCAGACCGGTAAAAGCTTGTATGTCGTTTGTTTGAATTATATGACTAGGTACGTCGTGTTGAAAGTAAAGATCTTTAGAATAGAACAGTTGTGTGGCGGGGATCACTGAATACATTTTATTGCAATGGCGCGTATTATGTTCATAGGTTATTTGTTGATTTTGCTACTTGGGTAGGAGGGGTATCGACATATATTTAATTTGAAATGAAATCGTCCTAATCATTCATCCAGATTAAGCCAGCCAGAGTTAGAAAAGCTCTAAGAAATATGATCGAACTGTCTTAAGTTGTATCCAAAACGAATACAGGCATTCTGAAATCTTGCGGCCAGTAAACTACACTCGAATAGAAAATATACTTAGAATGTACTTATGTAAGTGCAAAGACTTAAGTTTACAATAAGTTTAAATTCTTTTTCTAATGTGATAGAAAAAGCGCGGAGAAACATCTATCCACAATCCAAGATTTTTGCAGTTGAAGCAATAGCATGATCATTGAAAAGAATATTAAAATTAAGATCCGGCAAGATTCTCCCCTTGCTTCCAAATATCAGCAGTTTAGTCTTTGAATGATTAAGCACTAAGCCATAGGCAAGAGACACACCACAAATAATTTTTAGATCGGTATTAATCTTAATTAATATAAATTAAAAATAGCAAGGGGCGAGAGCATCAGAGCAAACACTTTTAATGACTACAGTCTGTGATCTACTGCACAATTTTTTAATTTACCGCGTTTTCACCAAAACCAAAATATGTTAATTTTGTACAAAGAATCTGATGATTCAAAGTATCACAGCATATAGGTATGCAATCTAATAATAATGCATGAATTCATTTTTGCATTCAGTGCCCTAAATATGTCATCGGTAACTTTCAGGACAGCCATATTTTACCACAATGTGGATGAATGCCTGACTGAGTCTGTGGTGTTAATTGTTATTTAAAAACCTGTTAATCAGCTCCTCTACACATTTTCTCAGAATTTTTGACGATATCAATATCTCGAAAACCTTAGACATGTGGTATGTCACACATACAGTCGGGAGATTTATTATTCGTCCGCTTGTAATTTTTCAAAGATATAGATAAAACTTCTGCATTAAATTTAGTAAAATTTTAAAAATAAGTTAACAGATATCTCTTTTCCCGATAAATGAAAACAACAATAACTCTTCATTTTTATCAGGATCCCTTGGACAAAAAAGACAAAAGAGCGATAATTTGATAAAACATCGGCGAGCAAAATTATTCGTCCACTTCCAAAAAAAAAATAAAGATATACATAGAATGTATTTATCTGTTCTTATAGTGATAACAAATTCCTAAATATAGATTCTAGAGTATTTTTAATAGCAGTTTGAGACTCCGTGGTCTAAAGAATAGAGCAAATTTTCAAAATTTGTCGCAAATCATCAGAAGTGCTTCAAGAAATCAGACATTGATAATAAAATTATATCAAGAAGGAAGATCTCAAAGAAACATAAGAAAAAATGTTGGAAGAAGCCGGTCAACAGTTCAATATATTATTAAAAAATATGAAACAATCCATACAACAAAAACCTTGTCTGGACGGGGAAGAAAAAGGACTGACTTTTTGAGAGAAACAAGAAATACTAAGAAAAGTTAGTGAGAATCCGCAAACTACTGCGACAGATACGAGTACAGTGAAACGTTAAGCCAGTGATTACAAAAAGGTTATCCATGTAACAATAATAAGAAAATTTTTAAGAAGCCAGAGTATACAGGCACAAGTTGGTCGACTGATACCATTAGTAAATAAGAAAAATAAGAAGTATCTCGAGTTTGCTCAGAGGCATTTTGACAAAAATACTGAGTACTGTAAAAACATCATATATACGGACGAAATAAAAATTGAGTTGTTTGGTAAAATAAAAAAAGGTTTTGGTGTACAGAAAGCGCGGAGAAGCCTACAAACCTAAAAATTTAATTCCAACGGTAAAGCACGGAGGGGGTTCCGTTCTAATCTGAGGGTGTATGTCAGGGCACGAAGTGGACCAGCTCCATTTTATTGACGAGACTATGGATCGGTTCGTCTACATGGACATTTTAAAAAAGAATTTAAGACAAAGCGCGAAGAAAATGAGAATTGGAGACAATTTCTTATTTCAACAAGACAACATCCAAAGCATACAGCGCGGGTCGTTAAAGAGTGGATACCGTATAGCGTGCCAAGAGTGTTGGAAACGCCACGGCAATCCCTAGACATTAACCCGAATGAACATCTATGGTGGGAACCCAAAGAACATAAAATTTCCAACAAAGAGGCGTTAAAAGCAAGATGTCAAGAAGAATGATCAAAAATTGAAGTAGGTTTTGTTATAAAACTGGTAGAGTCAATGACTAACAAGTTACAACAAATTATAAAATGAAAAGAGTACCCCACACGTTATTAGTTTTAGCATGTTTGGACGAATTTCAAAAAAAAATGTTGGTGGACGAATAATTTTTCTCCCTTGGTTTTTAAGAAATTATGTTTTATTTTTCAAAGGCATTGTCTAGGTTGGACTTTATATTACAGTTTTTAGTACATGAATAGTCGTTTTTATTTTTGTAATGAAAAGCAAATAAACTTAAGTAGTTTTAATTTTGTCCCAATTTTTTAAAAATTTTATAAGTGGACGAATAATTTATCTCCCGACTGTATGTACATATATCTAGAACTTACTGTGGGTTTTAAAAATTGCATAATGTACAGGGTATTCCGTTCAAAGAAGTACGGAACATTTTTTACTAAATAATGAGTTCCCGGCTTATTTGAAAGATCTTTTTAAGCCTGTTCAACCAACCTGCAAAGTCGATGTCCTTAACTCCTTAAGGAATTAGTAGCTTAACAGTGGTGGCCATTGTTAAGTAGCAGATCATCTGAGTAGAACGCCTTTTGGTCTTAAATATTTTAAGTATGCACCCATGGACCGAACAGATTTATCTACTGGCATTTCGAACCTGTTAAAAAAACACACAACAATATCCACTTCTGAAAAACAATCTCATTTGATGGTAAATTTTTAACCGCTCAACGGTGTGTGTGTGTGTGTGTGGAGTTAACCCGTTATCTTACCACAGGCACAGGCGAAACTTGGTGGCCTAACTTTGTTTTTACACCACTGTCATAAGATTGAATTATTTAAAATGTTAAAATTTTAAAGCCTCGTATAACTTAGTTTTAGTTTTTTGCAGAATAACTAAACATTTATAATTTTCGTTATTTTATAATCAGTAAAGAAAGAAAAGAAAAGTATTTGGCGCTTGACTTTCGTAAAAGCTATGCTGTTTGACAAAAACGTAGATCTTAAGTACCTTGACCCAAAATAGAATATCTCAAATGTGCAGGATTTTGTGAATAGATGCCTCGCATAAAATGTAAGTGTAATGTAACATCAAATCTTATTACATTAAACAACGTTTTAATTTCAGGTAGAATCTAGGAATTAAAATGTCATCACGAAAGTTCGCCGTGGAGAGAAAAGGGAAGAGTAATTTCCAGGGGAAAAAATTACTCAAGAACAGTAGCAGTGGAAAACAATCATCGCTTGCTGGGGATAGTTTTTTTATGAAACCTAATAGAAGTAAGAAAAACCATGCCCTAGATATAGCAGTCAGTCAAAAGAGTAAACCGGCAACTTCTCAACAGGAATTTCCCAAAAAAAAGGGAAAACAATCTCAACCATCAGAGTCTACGCAGGATAAACATGACGATTCTAAAAAAGTTTCAAAACCGTTTGATAAAAAAGCTTGGCGTTTTAAACGTTATAGTAAAAAATATAAACTTGATCAGTGGAAAGATGAAAGGAAAAGTCGTATTTTGCGTGGATTTGACAAAACGTTGAGCCCAAATACAACGAAATTTAATTTTGAAGAGAAATATATGGATCATACAGAAAGTACTTCAGAAGAAGAAACCAAGACAGATGGGGAGCCCAGTTTTTTAAACAACGATTCGATTAGTAGTACCGATAATAGAGGAGCAAAATCGACTAGCATCAAGCGAAATAAGATGAACCAAGACGAAGAAATAAACAACAAAAAAGCAGAATATTTAAAACGAAAAGCTGAAAAGGAAGCAGCGATAAAGGAATATAAAAGAAAAAAAATTGAAAAATTTAAGAAACTAAACCGAAAAACGAAGAAAGGACAGCCAGTGATGAAGGGACGCATTGAAGTATTACTTGAAGAAATTCAAGAAAGTCTTGGACGTTAACATTTTAATAAATTTTATTCTAATAAAATTTACAATACATAAAAAATTACGTTCCTTTTTTTTGTTTAGCTATCATTTAAGAAAAACTCCTAATATTACCTCTGACCTGTTTTGATAGCTGTGTATAACCAGGAAATGGCTGAAATAATTTTGATGTACCTTAAGACAATCAATTTGACAAACATAAGTGCTAGCTATGATTGTATTAAATTCGTCAAGAATTCAAACCAGCTAATCTTACATGACGTTACACCAACATTTTTTTTTTAATGTTGGCTCTCAACAAACGACAACTTGCTAACACATCTCCGACCTTCTTTTTCTTTTTTATGTTATTTACGCATAACCAAGAAATGGCTAAAACATTTAGGCAAATCAGAATTAAAAAATTCTAGATGTTATCTAGATCCATTTTAACTACATAACGTTGAACCAACAGTTTTTATTATTATCTCCTTTGTGAAAAACTTTAAATCATTATTTACCAAAGTTTAAAAAAGTGTTGTCACTGAAAAAATCTTTCTATACAATGGGTTTGGGTTTTCAAATAGGGCAATTTCGTAATTTCAAAAATGTATAGTTTGCCTATGATTGGTTAAGCAGTTGTTAAGATTGTCGCGTCTTAAAATGTATGAAAATAATATAGAGCAAATCATAGTAGCCATGAATTTCGCTGACTTGTCCTCATTGTTATGACATTTTCTTGACTGAAAAAAACATGACATGATACACGAAACGTTAATAAGTACCAATGCCTTCTTTTGTTGGAGTCACTAAAATTCATGGCTGCTATGATTTACTACATACTATTTTTACAAATTCTAAAATCAAAAATCTCAAAAACTGCTTAAACATAGGCAAAAGCTATATATTCTTGAGAACAAGAAAAAATGCTGTTTAAAAATGTAAGTCCATATAAGAGGTATTCTCCATATAAGGGGTGTTCCATTTAAAAAAAAATGGAAGTTTCCTAAAAATTTGACATTTTCGATTTTCAATTGTTTTTCTTGGCAATGTACTCTAAAAATTTGAACAAAAATCTAAAATTTTTGTACACGCAATTTTTTGATTACTCTTTAACCATCGGCTGTGTGTCAATCTGTCAATATATGAGGAAAAACCTTCTACAGATAGACAAATACATACGCAGATTTTTTCTTTTATGTTGCAACTTATAAACGACAATAGGTACCAGGCACACTCAGCCGTAAAATCACATAGTTAATGGAGACTTTCTTTTTTAGGCCCGATTTCAATAGAAATTAAAAAGGGCATTCTGATTAAGTGATTTTTCTTAAACCTATTTTTTTCTAACTATAATAGTTTTTGAGATGACTATTTTAAAAAAATCCCCTGTAGATAACAGGATAACGTACAATAATTTTTCGTACCAACTTTGGAATTTCAGTCTTTGTCGCTCATCTTTCGTAAAATGGCTTTTAACACTAACAAAACTTTTAAAAGTATTCTTAAGTAGGAAGATATGGTCAATTTTATTCCTATCAATTGTTTTGAACCTGGCGCAATCCTACTTAATAATATCTTAGTAAGTGTTATTAGAATATGTGGCATGTATGGAGACTTTTGGTATAATTTTTCTATGTAATTAATAATATTTGCTTTAATTTTAACCTATTGTTTCTTTGAACCATTTTGTTAAGAAAATTATTAAACTGACTATTAAACATGTTTGGTCTAGCTTGGAACAGTAAATCTACAGTAGAAAAAATGATTTACAAAAAAGTCATAATTGTCAGACAATCTCTGTTTAAATAAAAGATGAGTAATACATGTTACATGTACAAGAATACGCTTGAGCAGCTCAAGTCAAATACTGATCGTTTTCGTGGGCAGAATGCCGTTTCACACAGAAAAATGAAGGATTTCCGTTTTACAGTTTCCACTCGGTAGATGGTTCTTGACAACCATAGGCGTAGTTAAGGGGTGCTTCGCACCCCTCAAAACTCTAATTAGCACCCCCAAAATTTACAACCCTCCACCCTATGAACAAAATTTTTGGCCATATGCTGAATATGGTCTAGGATTTAAGCACCCCTGAATTTTACTGCCTATGTTACCGATGTTGACAACTAAAGGTTGCGTTTAGCCAGGGTTTGACAGTCCCTGGGAATGCAAATCGGTGGTAAGTGCAACTGGAATCCTCCAGTATAGTCCTGGCAACTTACGATTTTTAGAGAAAAAAAACGGAACAAAAACACCATTTTTTTAGTTAAATAATTAAGATTCGCAACTGGTGTACAAAAGTTTAATATTACACCTGTTTTTCAAAGATGATGTATCTCTCGAACCAAGACTAAAGGATATTTAAAGCTTATTATAACCGTTACTTTTAAAATTGGGCCAAATAAAAGATTATTACGTTTTAGCCATTTTTATTATCCTCCATTTTGGCTAAGTTAAAAGTTGTCATTTTGAGTATCGTTGCATTGTTAAAAAATGTCTCCGTTAGTGTCTATCTTTTGAATGTATTGGGCCATACCTAATGCCACAGATCCATATAGCTTTGCGTAGCTATATGGATCTGTGCTAATACCTAGGTGTCCTAAATAGAAAAGAACCTTTGAAACTTGGAGACGTATTCCTTATCAAACGTATTCATATCTTATCAGGTTCATTAAATTCGATTCTGCTTTAGGGGTTAAGGATCACTTGTCTCCTGATAAGAAACGACTGAGGGGGGGTCACAATTATGAATATATTTCGCTCGTGATTCTTCTCAGTTGTTCTTTGCAACGTTGCTACTAGTTCGTGTTATAGTTTTGCTGGTTGTGTCTCTGCAGCCAGTAGTTACAGTTTTGTACAAATATTTTTTTCATGTGCTTATGCCAACAAGAATTTTACTTAGCTTTTGTTAAGTTCAAGGTATATTTTGTTATATATCATGTGTTATTCATGTTAATGCGTTTTTTTACCAGATGTATTTTTTATGTCTGAAATCAATAGTTTCGTACTCGTATTATTTTTACATAAATGGGCTATTTTAAACTTTAGAATGATTTCAAAGCTTTTTTCTCTTCGGTTTGTTTATCTGCAAGTGATATTTGTGTTGGATTGTTGCTGCATAAAAACATTTTGTTCTACCAATAAAATCAATACATAAGATTTTTTTATGAATTTAAAAAAAAATCATTAACCCAGTGAAAACTTTGTTTGCCTGTTATTGTGTTTGTCTTCTGAAACATACATTGTCAATTTAATATTACATCAAATTTACTATATATAAATCTTGATAATCTCAAATTTACTTGAACTCCAAAATACCATTTTTGAACATTTTATGTAAGTTTAACCCGAGCATACAAAGAGAAAATCTTTAATTTCCCAAATGCGTGATCCATAAAAGAAAACCCAAAAGCCAAAAAATCCTTATATTATGGTGTTTGTTAACATTTAGTCACACATAACAGGTTTTTTCTAGTAATTCCACGAAAATGAACAAGGATCACCCAATTATTTAGCATTATCAATATTGTTTGTTCTGTGTTCTAATTAGATATCTATATAAAAATTTTAAACTAATGACAGCTGATTTATTTTTCATAGCAACATGACGTAAAAATATATTTTAAGTAAAACCTTTGCCGAATACACGAATCTTAACTTTTCAAGAAAAACTGGACTTTTAAGCGCTGATTGTACCTACTACATATAATAATTATAATTTAATTTCACCAAGTGCTTCTATAAGTCACTAAATATGTTAAAAATTATCTTACCTATCTCCCTAAAACTAAGATGACTACCATTAAATGCTGAAGTCCAAACAATATAATGTTTTAACTTAACTGTTTGTGACAAAATGACAAGAGTTCGTTTATGTTTGAACTTTGTTTAAAGCTAATATTTTGATATACATAATTAAGTTGTAAATTAGAATCCGTTGATGATCTTTACTTTCTGTCTTTGCATTGACGATTACAGATTTTTCTTAAAATTAAAAAATTTAAATTATTCAATCAAAAATTTTCATTGACAGAAATAAAATATAAAGATGATTCCACCTCTTTCTCCGAATAAGCAATGACAATTTATACAACCTAAGTTATACATCAACAATGAAACAATTAACCATTTTGGTGATCAACTACTTCACTTCCTTTGCCTTGATTAAACTCCTGTCACCTTAATTTATAATTATATAAATTCGACTTAAAATTCAATATTGATCTTTTTGCAAATTCTCGGGAAACATTTTTTGTACGAAGTCCCAATGTCCAAAACTATTGTACAAGTTTTCAACGCCTTATGGCGCGTTCAGGCCTCTAGCGCCCTGGGTACCTACATGTGACCAGTATGGTATGGTAGAGTACCAAGGCATGTGCAAAATTTAAAAACTTACTTTCTTGAAGTCGCTCTTACTAGCGCGATGCTTACTCAAATTACTAAGAGCAAACTCTATCTTAAATTAACCCTTATTGCCGCTAATTGGATTAATCTAGTATTTATCAGTTTGAACGTGCCATAGCGCTACCTAAAATACAGTGGATTGCACACGTTCCTTTCATATATCTGGTCTAGACTTGTGTTCCATACTCGAAAATGTATTTTGCCTTGATTTTACAAAGCTAGTTTACTACTAACAATTAGTCAACTAGCAGGCGAGCGGCAAGTAAACTATTTTCGTTGAATGGATGATTGATTTAGGCCATGTTCCTACGATAAAATTATTAGCTAATATTCCACAAGATCACGTGATACCAAACGACTAAAGTCTGGTGGCCTTCTTTTGAAATGTCAACTATTAGCTAATAATTTCATCGTTGAAACATGGCCTAGTTAAGATATATCGATGAGTTTATGAGATAGGTATTGTGGTGATGACTCCTTTGATTGTGGAGATAAAATAAAAAATATTATTTTTCCATTTTGGTTTCATAACAAAGCTGTTTCGATATCGTTTTCAGTATTGTAACAGGCTTTTTATGAAACCGCTTTTTTATTTTTTAAAAGTTGGTAATGCGGTGTGTAGTCATATACATGACTATTTTATTATACAATAAAATAATTTAATTTATCAAGGCTGCTGTGGTAAATAAAATTTGATAGTATTACCAACATAAAATTCTGATATAAAAATTTTCAAAATTTGTATGTCATATTTTCTTTTTAAATATGCATTTTTTATTGAAAAAGATGCAAAATAATAAAAATAATATAAAGTAGTACATGTTTTATACAGCTATTAGAGCACTTGTCCCGTTAGAAAACTCGCTGCAAGCGGCTCGATTTCTAACATGGACCCGTGCTCTAAAATGATGCTTTATAAACCTTGTAGTTTAATATACTATTTCCATGTTGTACATAGATAACAAAACTTTCATTTTCGAAATGCAGTATTTTATAATATTGTTGCTTTTAGGGTTGTGACGTGGACGAAGCTTTCCTGTGGCAAGTGGGAGTCTACTGCATTACAACTACAAAATTTTCTTGAACGGAGAACCGCCTTGGAAAAACACCTGCTAGCACCAGAACACGAACCTTTATTAAAATTCACATTTTCAAAATTTCCTTAAAATTTAGGGACAGCTGCCTCGTAAGTATATGAATAAATGTTTTCATTTTATTTACACCTAGTCATAAATACTTATAATACACACATAGACGGCAACTAACAAGTGAAAACGAACATCT
Source organism: Philopedon plagiatum (assembly GCA_963971165.1). NCBI lineage: Eukaryota > Metazoa > Arthropoda > Insecta > Coleoptera > Curculionidae > Philopedon > Philopedon plagiatum. Next base: position 25,570,587 of record OZ020195.1, read on the forward strand.
TAAAAAGTTAGTAAAAGAGAAAAAAATATAAAACGTCGGATTTTGTAGTTTACCGAAAAATAAAGGAAATGTAGCTTAGTTGTAGATTAAATCAATATCACATTTATTTTTTAGCTTGCTTATTTACCCAAGAATTGTAAGTTGTGTTAATTAACTACTTCATAAAAAAATCAAGATGAAAATTCCAAACAACACCGAAGAACAAGTGCAGATTCTCGATTCCAATACTAATGTATGGTCTGTCATCAATAATATTGCTAGCAACACGAACCAAGAAGAAGCTTTTTATGTTTGCAATCTTAGTGAAATTGTCGAAAAACACAAAATATGGAAATCTCTATTACCAAGGATTGAACCCCATTATGGTAAATATAAGTACTGTTGGTTCTTTGGTTCTTACTTGTTGTATTGTTTTATTTCAATGTTTCAAGTCCGTATTGAAAGTAAGAAAGACAAGACCAAAATACAAGTTTACTTTTACGGATCTTTCAAGAAAGAAGTATCAATAATATTTGTCTTCCTTCAGATCCTCAACCCAAGCAAACCTACAAAAAATTATGCATGAAAACACTTTTATTATTTTCAACAGTCTGTCTGTTAGCGCAAATAAATTAGACTGCTGAACAGAAAAATAAGATTTTGTCTTTAGATTAGGCGTTAACATGGTTTAAAATTGGAAACATGAATACAAGCAATTGAAATTTTTTTCTATGACTACTATGAAAAGTATTAAAAAACTCATGGCCATGGCCAACTATGTTTGAAACTTACTGATTTCTCTGGTGAAAAAAAAAGCTTTTTACATGGGTTTAGTGCATGATACAAATAAAAGACGGTATGATACCAAACCGTGTCAAATTCGTCCGGGTTCGCGCATGACGTCACGCCGTGACTTATTTTTGAAATTTATAACGCGCAATATAGACTTTACGTTAGTTAAAGGCGATTTTATATAAATTCTATTGGCAATATACTTTGCCTCCTGCTTATAATACAAATTTGATAGTATATGATTTAAAATAATCATATAAATAAAGGGATAAATACATAGATTGATTACATTGATTGATTGATTGTCCACATCACAACCATACACAGCACATCTCATTTTTTTACTTTTAAACTCCTAAAAGTAATATAAAAATACCAAAAAATAGTTGAAAACAACGCGATCTTAAAAAAGACGTGTTTCGTTTACAAAATATAGCGGAATTGGTCACGGCGTGACGTAAATGGCCACGCCTACCTGCGCGGTTTAATATCTTCTTTTATTCGTATCATGGGTTTACTTGTGTATGCGCTATTTCTAACTCTTCTTGTACAATACGTATACTAGTTAATTATCCCGCAAGACGGTGATAAATCATATTGTCGTTATTGCCATATCTGCATATTTTTGTTTTATTTGCCATTTAGAGATTGATATAAATTTTAGAACTGAGCATGGAAAGCATTTCATTTTCAAACTATATTCCGATATATTAATTTGTTACAACAAAATAAATATTATGTATAATACCATCAAAGTCCAAAATTAAAATTCCTGAAGATGATTCTATAATACGCAGCACAAGAACAGGGCCAAAACGCATTACAAGGAAAAAAGAATCAGATCGACTGATTACGGCTCATAGCAAAATTAGGGAAATCGTGCCTATGTATATTATGAAATGAACGCGATCCCTTAGTAATAAGTTTTCAAGAGTTTACGGAAACCGTAATCCGATTTCCGGAAAGACCTTTTACCTGATTTGTATTTTTTGGACCTTACATTGGCATAGTAAATACGCTATTAATGTGAATGTGATGTTTATTAAAAATATCTATATTTTCAGCCGTCAAGTGCAACGATAATATTACCATTTTGGAAGTTCTAGCAGCATTAGGGGCCAGTTTTGATTGTGCATCTAAAGCGGAAATAAATAAAGTTTTGTCAGTCGGAGTTAGTACTAATCAAATAATATTTGCCAATCCCGCGAAACCAGCAAGTCATATTCGCTATGCCGCTTCTGTTGGAGTTTCTACGATGACATTTGATAATGAAAGTGAACTTTACAAAATTCAGTCTCTTTATCCTAATTCCAAGTAAGTCTGACTTTGGTTTAATAGGTGGTGAAAATATACCCATGGACAAAAGACCTGACAGAAGAAACCCATGTATATATGATGTAAATTTTTTCTAATTTTTAAAAAAATGCCATGAACAATTCAAAGTAAATTACACGTGCTTTTCGAATTAAAAACGAATCTATATCTTCTTTATAAGTTATATGAAAGGAAACAAAAATATAATTACTTAATTTTCTAATTACTATGTGAAGAAATTTAATGATGAACATAACCTATACTGGATGATTATCCAGCATTTAGAGTTCCATCCATTGACGTTAGAAACACTACCGTTCGCGGCAGACAAAATCCTGTGTTTTCAATAGAATTGGGGAGCACAAAATAATCTTAATAAAAGATCTTCGGTTAGTGTTTAAATAATTACAACTTAATCTTAATTTTCGTTGGTCAGTTTCTTTTCATTCATGAGTACATTAATTAATAAGTTTCTGACGTGTTTATTATAATTACTAAATATATTTTTAGGCTAGTTATTCGAATTAGATGTGACGCAGTTGACGCGCAATGCCCACTGGGCATGAAATTCGGTTGTGACCCTATTACAGAAGCTCCGCAACTTTTACGTGTCGCAAAATCTTTAAATCTCAACGTTATTGGTGTAAGCTTTCACGTTGGATCAGGATGTCGTGAACCTGGCGTATTTCGTCGGGCCATTGCTGCAACTCGTGAAATATTTGACTACGCTAAGTCATTGGACTTCAACTTCACACTTGTTGACATTGGTGGGGGATACCCAGGGGCACGTGGATCATCAATTGATAAGGTACATAATTCAAAATTGTTTTAAATCCAACTTCCCCAACAAGCCAGATTAAATAGAATCTATAATAATAGAAATAGAAAATAGACTAATTTTATTGTTATAAATCCTTAGAAATAGATATTTAAATTAGGAAATACCCGATTTTGTTGTCCTCTTATTGATCAGTTATAAATCTTTATTCGTCCACCAAATATGAACAGAATCGTAACCGAGATGTTACTATAGGTACTTTAAAAGTGGGAAACTATATTTCTTAAATTAATAATACATTTATTCTAATAAAAATATCCAAAATCAAATAAAATACAGACATGAATTTTATATTCCATGAAAAAAAAAATTATTTCTACATTTATTTTTTTCCTTATTTTAGATTGCTAATGTAGTAAATAATGCTCTGGATGAATTCTTTTCTGATCCCTCGATCAAGATAATCGCTGAACCTGGTAGATTTTATGTCAGCTCTGCATATACTTTAGCCTGCAACATTCATTCCATAAGAAAAATAATTCAAGAAGACCAACATGGAAATATATCTAAAAACCACAGAATGTACTATATAAATGATGGAGTATATGGTAGTTTCAATTGCATCTTATATGATCATCAGGTCGTCACGCCAGTACCACTATATCAGTATCCAGGAACCAAGAAATATTCAAGTAGCATTTGGGGGCCAACTTGCGATGGATTGGATCAGGTAGTGGAAGATATAATGTTACCAGAAATGGAAGTTGGCGATTGGGTCGTCTTTGAAGATATGGGCGCTTACACTTTGCCCGTGGCTAGCCCATTTAATGGATTTCCGGTTCCTCAGGTCCACTTTGTGGCTACTGAAAATGACTGGTATGTATTTTGTTATTGATAAAGGTATTCTGACCTAGTACTTATAACTGATAGGTACAGAAAAGAAATCTTAACTTTCAAAGAATTTTGTTTCACTTACAACACTATTTAAACACACGAATAAATATACTAAACAGAATGCTATCTCTCGGGCGGTACGTTTGATCTAAGCATCTAATGCCGAGGGACCTTGGGTCAGTGTTGAATCAAAATTTTATGATATTGCCATAGGCGTACCTAGGAAATGTTATAAATATTTTTTCTAATGTAACTGGCATCGGTCGTTGTAACTGATGCTGGCAAGTGAGATGCAAATGCTTTACAAATAATTTTAGAAGGCCTTTCGGATATATCTTCTTCAGCTTTCCTTTTACACGCATTAGAAACAGTTTTTCTATTTAATTTTTGTTCATGTACCTCATGACTGTGAGCGCCATCGTTTCTTAAAATTACGTTATCAGGACCAACAGCATAAACTTTGGCTTTACTAACCTTTTTTGACTACACCTCCAGGAAATTTCTCCACTTTTTAAAACTCTTGTCTTTTGAAAATATAAAATTTTCGAAGGCAAGCAAATCTTTTCCACCTTCACTTTTTATTACTGAAACCGAATCGAAATGCCAATGCATTATCTATAATTTCTTAGAATATTATCAATTACCTATTATATTGCATTTAACTACCTGAAGAGAAGCTCCCGCCCAATATACCTCGACGATTAAAAGACCCCTTTGTAAAAACAGGTACAGGAGATATTTTTGCGCCTAGTTGACTCCCGCCGTAACCTATTACATATTGCAATTACCCCAAGCCTTTATTACCTGCCTAGCGTTTTACAATTAGGAATTTTCGAAAATGTTTACTGAATATAAAGAAGCACATAAACATAATATTCCATTTAACATTTGCCTTTATCACCTGTCTTTACCGTTTTTACAGTTTACAATTGAAATTTATATTTTAAGAAATGGTCATTTTATTATAATTAGAATTTCTTCTTAGATTTTTAATTTTATAGCTTTATGTAAATGTAGTATACAAAGTATTTTAAGAAAGCACGGGATCATATCGAGAGTCGTTTCTACAAGGTTATATTGTTACACCCCCATTAACTTTTATTTTGAGGTTTACAAAAATATTTATAAACAATCAACTGTTAATTAATTAATGTTAATGTGTTAAATGTTAATTAATGGGTTCTCATTGATTATTGTATTTGTTTGTTCAACCCTTAAAATTAAAAAGTTAAAGGGAGTGTAAAAATATACACCCTGCACTACATTGAAAGGGGTTACATTTTAAATTTTTGCCATTAAAAAAAAAGTATCAACTAAAGTTTAAAATTAATACCCCATCTGTTAAAAAAATCATAAGTTTTGGTAGTATTTCAAAAACAGTACATAAAAATTGATTTTAACAAGATATTCTACTTACAAAATCTATACAGTTTAAACCTTATCCAAATATTCAATAGTTTTTGTAAGCAACCCTCAAAATTAATAATTCTGTATCTCAAAAACGAATATTGTGAAAACGGCAACTTTCTATGTCTAACAGTTACTGGGATATCACGTAGCAACAATGAATTTGGAACTCCCTGTACTTTACCTACATATGTATTATATTAGCTTTCAACCTCTTGCGGAAATCTATAAAATTTATTCGCACCATCATACATCATTTATACCTCTTGACGTGAAAGTCGCTACTGCACTGGCAGTTTCGGGCTAGAATTTCGGGTTAGATGCGCTCGAAGGCCAAGAGCAGGCGGCGATCACGGGATCGGAGATAGCCTTCTGGTTAGTATATTTATTCGTGTGTTGTGCAGCTTGTCCAATCTAAATCTGTTCTTGTAAGAATGCAACAGTATCACGATTTATCTGGCATTTGCAGCAAAAACAGTTTATTTAAAAAATTTATGATTAATGTTACCACTGTATACAAATTTTAACCTATAACTTGTATTATTTTTAGGACTCTAATAAGAGATATTTTTACACCAACAAACGACATTTTTAACATACATGATGGACAGGCTTTACCAGTGGAACACCTGAATTCAGAAAAAAAGCCATTTGGTTTTATTGACATCCCTTCAGTTATTCATCTATCGCAGTACAATGATATGGCTCTTGCTGGAGATCAAGCATTAAATTACATTGATATTTCTGTAATCAACTGAAATGACAGATTTTTTTATTTAAAATTTTTACGAGTAGGGTTACGCAACCTAATATCATACTTTGTATTGTCTTTTATAAGAATTCAGAATTAAAGTATGTTGTTAGTTGTTAAGGGTATTATAAGCAAGGGGGCAGCTATAAGCTTTTTTAAGAAATTTCTATTAATAACTATGTGTTTAATTAATTTAATATGTACTAAAATGGTGATCAAAGCCAGTATACATTATAACCTTCATTAAATAAATGTATTAAATGTGTAAAAGTACTTTTTGTTGAATAGGCATGTTTACAAAAAAATAAGAACGCGTTTAAATACAATAAAATCCTCCAATATGGCCTTAAAATTATATATGTAAAGTTTAATGAAATTCTAAAAAGCCTGATGCCCAAAAAATCCATGCAAAGTTGCCACATTCGTTTCAGTCCGCTAAACGCTTTTTTATTGGCCTGACGTCACTGATGCGATCATGAGTCCCGCGCCAAAACTAGGGGTGGGCAAAATAATCGATTGAAAGATTACAAACAAAATTAAAATCGATTAACCGATTTTCCGATTAATCGATTTTTTTCGGTTAATCGAATTTTTCGATTAATCGATTCTTTTTTATAATCATAACTCGACTATGAAACACGTATTCAATGAAATAATTTGAATGCTTTTCGATCCGCGCTCCTTTAATTTTTAAGGGTCTAAAATTTAAATAGCCCGCCAGAATTGTGTTCAAGATAGGCAAGTGGTAAGCGCCGGAGTCGCTTTCATTATGCCATTAGTAATGACACAATTTCGACTAGTTCAATAATCGATTTAGTCCGATTAATCGATTTTCTCGATTAATCGGAAATAATCGATTATTTCAAATAATCAAAAATCGATTATCTTTCTAAATAATCGCCCAGCCCTAGCCAAAACCTGTGCTTATAGAACGCCGGTCTTTCTGTTGAAGCAACGCGTCGCGTTTGGTACTGGCTTGGCGCTGCAAGATGGAAGAGGGTTTTCAGAAGGCTGATTCCCATAATTTACCAACAATTGATGTTATGGGGTTTGATTTTTTAACCCAATGCAAAAACTTAAATCGACCTCAAACAAGTGGAGCGAAGGCTAGTCGGTAAGTCAGTGTACCAAAAAGCGGGTCTCCCTCGAGACATTTTGGGGGTTGATGACTTAGGAATTTGTTTGTCCATGATTATATATGTATATATATATATATATATATATATATATATATATATATATATATATATATATAAAGTTGTTGTGGACTGTTAATTAGGCAATATAATTTTGGTAACACAGGTGTTTCAAAATGCTACATTCCCTCCGAGATTTCAGAACAACTGATAATCAACATGGAAGTTGGATTGTTTGTAGCGTTTCTGAGCAATTTTTTTCTGAAGTACCTACCAGTTTTTGAGTATACTTTGGAAAACATTCCTACGACTTGCTTGCTATGAGGATTGCGCCCATAAACTCAAAACTATAAATCCATTGTTGTAAATTAAAAACAAAAAAAATAAAACTGCAAAAATAAGTTATCTACCAATCAGTGGCGGTTATTGTGTAGGATCAATTGTGCAGTGAACACCCTAAAAATCTACACAAAAAGATGGTTTTCTATACCTTATAACTATAGTATTACACATCAACCATAATTTGGTTTAATTTTTTTATTATAATTTTACATTTACTTTTACTACTGTATAATAGATTTTTGTATTTTTATAATAGTCGAGCTCTTTTCTGTCACCATCTAACATTAACATTAATACGAGCTCTAGCGCGTTCAATACGAGAACTGAACGCAGAGTATGGGCAAAGATCGTGTGTTGGAGAAAGAGGAGTCCGGCGCGTGAGACAAAACATCGTCCTCTCAAAATGATGCAAATCTTAGCGTTCTGGCCGGTTCTGGCGTGCACGGCACAATGCACCTGAATCATATCACATATCAGTAGTCAGCTGATAGAATACCCTTTTATTTTCTTTGGATAGAATGGTGATATACGCGGGAGCCCAGAGGGCTAGTAGTGGTAGTAGGTTATTTTGATTAAAATGCAGTACCAGATTTTAAATTTTAATTGCGTAATTGAAGTTTTTGCAAAAATGTAGAACAGGAGAATGGATTTTTTACATAGATAAGCTTAAATTGGTATGAATTTTTTTGCCACATCTCTTCATATTTTTCTTGTATAACCACCGAGTTGAACATAGACCTCACGAGCCGCCACTGCTACCAATGGAGAAAATTTAGGCTTACAAGTAGGGTTGCCAAGTTCTCATTTGCGTTTAGCAGGATTTGCTAGTAAAAAAAGCAGGACACTATTATACAGGGTGTTAATAAAGTATGTGGCCAAACTTCAGGGTACTATTCCTTACTTAACTTTAAGACAAAAAGTTCATATAGAAATGGGCCCTAAACGACTTTGTTTTTAATACACAGGGTGTTGGATTTTTTTAAAAGGTTTCTAAATAACTAGCAGACGCAAATTAGTATAAGTTGAAACTTGGTGACAATTTTTAATGCATAAAGAGGAATCTTGCTAGTTGTCAAATTTGTTTAAAGAAGTGTTTTTGTCTCCATTTCTCTCCTACTTTTTTGTTATTTTTAACAAATTACACTAATAAATAATGTTATGCATAACTTTACATTTTTTCGTTTTTATCGAAAATGGTTAATCTGAGCGAAAAAATTCAAGGGTTGATTTTTGTGTAGTTTTATTTGCTAAATCATAAATCCCATCAAATTGAATAAAGTGAACTTATATATATATATATTTTTAATTAAACCTCGGGCGTTATCCCTGTGCACGCCACTGGTAAAATGAGAAAAACAGTTGTTTGCTTAAAAGGCTCCTCTTTATGCATTAAAAATTGCCACCAAGTTTTAACTTGATACTTATTTGCGTCTTCTAGATATTTGGGAAAATCCTTTAAAAAAAATTCAATGCCATGTGTATTAGAAACAAAATCGTTTAGGACCTATGTTTATATGACCTTTTTGTCTTAAAATTGCATAAGGATAATACCCTGAAGTTTGGCCACATACTTTATTAACACCATAAACAGTATAGTTGAAAAAATATTTAAACCTAAACCATAAAATATTAAAATAAATTATAGGGCAATAGCCAATTAATTAGACCAAGTCGTAAGAGGTTATTGGAACAGTAAATACGACCAAAAGTTGTATATTTATAATTGTCCAGTCCTGAAAAAGCGGGACAAAAACACTGCATACTAAAAGCGGGACACTTGGTAACCCTATTTACAAGAGATGAGACACTGGCCATATCAACTACTACATAAAAAACAATACCTATCCTAACCAAGTCTATTATATTTCAAACAAAAACAAATAATTTACAAAAAAATTATTTTAAACTACAATTAAAACCGAAATCCTCAATGATTTAATGTTGGTCATCACCATGACCATGTCCGTGGTCACTTGGATACATCCTATCATAAATGGCTGTTCCAGCTATTGTTAATACAAATGCGCCAAAGCCAAATTTAAATCCTCTAAAAATTAGTGCTTTTAAACGAAGACCTTCAGTTCCAAATTCTTTGCGATTGTAACGCCATACCTCATTACGTAACCAGGGATCTTTCAGTCCTTTCGCTGCCAAGGCATTTTCCACAGCCACCAGTTCTGGTATATCGGAAACTTTATATATGCGATAATCAGGTACTTTGTAGGGTTCATGATGTCCGTGTCCATGACTGCCACCCCCCATTCTCAATAGCTGCGTGCAGAAAAAAATTTAAAATTTAAGTAATGATGGTATAGCGCAGAAATTCTTTTTACTTTTCCTACTTACTGTATACGAATGGTAGCTACTTCAAAAATGTAGATGTCTGATAATCCCAGCTTTTAAAAATAAAAAGGAAAAAATTGATGCGGGTACTGGATAAGCGTTCAATCAACGAATCACGGATTTTTAAAATTGCTGCACCACCCAGTGAAGAATTAAGAATTCACACACTTGCGAAAAAGAAGACCAGCGAATTTGCTTTAGGAAAGGATTGTGTTACAATACAGTGTTGCCAACTTAACCATTTTTCAGCTAATTCTAGCCTTTTTGCCTGCCAATTTAACTCTTAAAATATCCATCTAGCTGTATTTTTAATATTTGGTTAATTATTAGCCTTTTGTAATATTAGGGTTTAGCAATTGTTTACATAACTAGTCATGCAAATAACAGGTGGATTCTGGATAAAAAAAAAAGAAACCGTGCAGTACGTATTTACCTTATAATCAAATGTGTTTACATATTTCTATGACTTTTGCGATGTCTTACTTTTTTCCAACTTGTCAGTTCTAAATTTTGAATTCCATTTTATAATATGCAATATAATTACGAATAATTATGAGACGTATTCGTTTGACTTTGGTCATGTGATGGTTGGCAGTTCAGCAATGAATTAAAATGAAGTTTAGTTCATTGTGGAATTGTCAACCATCACCATAATCGATTATATTTTCTTTGACCATAATGTAGGGGAAATTTGCCTCGTAGCCGCCTCAAAGAGAAAATAAAAGAAGGGTTTCTCCAAAACTAGACAGTTTGTCGCAGTTTTTTCAATTTTACACGAAAGAAGGAAACAGTACACGGCCCATGACATATTTTTTATTTAAAAAAAAACAAGGGGGTCAAAATTTATAAAAAAAAATAATAAAAAATACATTGTAAGCAAGTCTTCTCCAAAACCGAAATCTTTCTCGCTGGTTCTTCACTTTTACATGAAAAAGGGAACAATCCGCGGCTTATGACATATTTTTTATTTCTTTAAGACAATTTAGAGGGGCCACAAGGACAAAGAACGACGAAAATTATTTAAGGTTATCTTAAAGATATCATTAAGATGCCCCAGTATGTAGTTTTTCTCTGGCAGCCTCAAACAGAAACGAAAAACAGCAGGTCTCCAAAACTAAACGTTTTGTCGCAGTTCTTTCACCGAAATCTTTCTCGCTGGTTTTTTGCCTTTTCGTGAAAGAAGGGAACAGTCTGCGGCGTATCTCATATATATTTGTTTAAAATTTTTTAAAAGGGGTCAAAATTGATAAAAAAAAAATTCATAAAAAATACGCTGTAAGCAGGTCTGCTCGAAAACCAAAATCTTTCTTGTTAGTTTCTTACTTTTACATAAAAGAAGGAAACAATCCGGGGCTTATGACATATTTCTTATTCCTTTAAAACAATTTAGAAGGACCACAAGGGCAAAAAACGATAAAAAGCCTTTAATGCTACTTTAAGATATCTTTAAAATGTCGCAGTCTCCGAAATTAAAAGCTGGTCTTCATTCTTTTAATTGAAATACAACTTTCCACAAGCATTAAAAATATCAGCCACTGTTTTTAGAGATGTCTGAAGTATTTAAAGAGAAATCTATTTAGATCTGACTTAGTTTCTGCAACTAATAAATACTTTAAATTTAATATTATCATTTCTTTTTCTCCTGTGTTTCTTTATCAATTTATTGCCTATATATGACCAACATGAATTTTTTTAAAAATAAAAATTACATGCTCCGCAGACTCCTAACTTCTTTCATGTAAAAGTGAAAAAATTGCGAAAAATGTTTAGATTTGGAGAAGACCTGCTTCTAGCTTCTGTTTGAGGCCGCCTCGAGGAAAACTGCAGACATCCTTTAGATATCTTTAAGATAGCCTTAGTACCTTAAAGGCTTTTTGCTCTTATGCCCCCCCCCAATTATTTTAAAGGAATAAAAAATATGTCATAAATAAGCCATGCCCAAGTGAAAAAACTGCGACAAAATGTTCAGTTTTGGAGAAGACCTTGCTTCTAGTTTCTGTTTGAGGCAGCCTCGAGGCAAACTTCACCTATATTCACCATTACCATAGCCAAACGAATACGTCTGTTGAAGTTCGCGTTTTCTAGTGCATTACTTACTGAATCGATATTCTAAAATAACCATGTTTTGTTACCGCTCATCTCTAGGGTAACGGAACTTTACATCAATAAATTATTTATCCTGGTGTAGAATCAGTTTGCGTTAGCAGTCCTTTTTCCTTATTGAGTGATTGAGTCATCACCATCACGGTGTCAAGAATTTAGGAATTTGGAATCCCCAGTCCCAAGCAGTATATTTTTTTAAAGAGCTGTCGTTATAACCGTTTGAAATTTGTAAAATGGTACGTTAAATTCTTTCATTAATTATTTCGTATCATTAAAAATAATTTTTGTCCATTTTTGTAGTCTAACGAAGTCGAAGAAACTATGAAAAGAATTCAGTCCCACAAGGGTGTTGTTGGTACTATTGTGGTTAATTCAGAAGGTAAGTAAGTTTCATCTTTGTTAAAAAAATAATGTGACTGTAGATAATACAGCAATTTATACAGGTACTGATTAAAAAGTAAAATATTGTGCCCAGGCTCTATTAAGTTTTGATTTTCAAACCTTTGACTTTGCTGATGCTCTTTTTGAAGAAAAAGTTGCAATTTTTTTTATTTGGACAACTGTAAATTTACGACCTTGTGTTCATATCTGATCTGTTAAGTTTTAACTATACAGTAGACATTAGAGAAATCTTAAGTTCACTTTCTGCATCATCTTAAGCCTGGTTTATGCAGACCACTTTATATTTAATTTAAAGCCTGGTTTATGCAGATCACTTTAAATTTAATTTAACCCTAATTTTACTTTACATTTACTTTAGTGCGAGTTAAATACACATGAAGGCATAAGAGCGTTTATCCACAACTTTAATTTAATTTTGCTTTAATTTTACTTTACGAAGTTCGCCAACTTTTATCTTCTTAAGGTTAAATTAAATGAAAATGGAGTTGCGCACGTGCGAGCTGACCTGGTAATATAAAATTCCCTAGACCGAAATCGGAACCGAATTCTAACCCTTCTTTTAATGATTATAACGTTTTTTTCTGTTAGAAAACGTAATTTTATCCATAATTTACAAACAATAAAAACCACGAAACGATAAAATGCAGAAATGGAAATGACAGCTGACGTAAAAATTTCCCAAACCAATGCCAACCTTTCATACTTTTGGTATTATATGCGCCTGCGTAAGTGAAACATAAATAATCTGTATAAATGCCCTGAAATTTTCTTAAAGCAAAATTAGGGTTAAATTAAATTTAAAGTGGTCTGCATAAACCAACCTTAACCCTAATTTAACTTTAATTTTGCTTTAAGAAAATTTCAGGGCATTTATACAGATTATTTATGTTTCACTTACGCAGGGGCACATAATACCAAAAGTGTGAAAGGTTGGCATTGGTTTGGGAAATTTTTACGTCAGCTGTCATTTCCATTTCTGCATTTTATCGTTTCGTGGTTTTTATTGCTTGTAAATTATCGATAAAATTAAGATTTCTAACAGAAAAAAACGTTATAATAATTTATTTTATATTATTTATTTATTTATTGAACAAGTATCAACAGCACAGGTGCCAATTACAGATACAATTATAGGTACATTCCACTTAGACTATGCAGTATATAACCAGAAAAAAGTCCAACAGAAAATCAACATTAAAACACAGATACACAGAAATACGTCAATACAATAAAAACCCACTCAGACAAATACGTGGTTACATATGTAAATCATTAGTTAACTGTCTTTCAACTTATTTTCGATTAAAATTCTGAATTGGGTAAGAAAGACTAGTCGTATCCACATCAATATCAGACGCATACAGATTAAAATAGTAGCACATCTTATAGATTGGGGAATTCTTGTACAGATTTGTTCGAGGATGAGTCAGATAAAAAACATTAGAGGCTCGCGAATTAATTCCATTGATGGCAAAAGGCAGCTTACCAAGAATGTCAGGGCAGTCAATTTTACCTTTCAAAATTTTGAACAAAGTGCATAGTAATATTATAATTCTTCTTTTTCTCAACGAAAGCCTCTCAAAGATTCTTAACAGGTATTCATTGTCATACCCCTTCTGGGGATATATGCCAAATTTCCTATAATACATGCACTTCGAAAACCTTCTTTGCACTTTCTCAACAAGTGATACCCACACATTATATTGGGGGGACCATATTACGCTACCATATTCCAATACTGGCAACACAAGGCTATCAAAAAGATGCCCAATCATTAAAAGAAGGGTTAGAATTCGGTTCCGATTTCGGTCTAGGAAATTTTATATTACCAGGTGAGCTCGCACATGCGCAACTCCATTTTCATTTAATTTAACCTTAAGAAGATAAAAGTTGGCGAATTTCTTAAAGTAAAATTAAAGCAAAATTAAATTAAAGTTGTGGATAAACGCTCTTATGCCTTCATCATCATGCCTTCTCACTAAATTAAAAGTAAAGTAAAATTAGGGTTAAATTAAATTTAAAGTGGTCTGCATAAACCAGGCTTTAGTGAATACAGTACAGCATTTAACTTTGTGTATTGTATTTATCCAAGATATAATTTTTGTTTTGACGATTTATATTGTTCTATCACACACCCCTTTTGTACAAACAACTTAATCAAGAATTAGACTAAGCAATTGGACACCTGTAATGTGATGTTGATGTCATTGGCAAAGATGACTCTAATCATAAATTAAATTTATTACTGGCATGATTAAAAGCTTTCAGCTAAAGGCTGTTACACCCAGTTTCTCAAAACATTTATTTAAGTAACATATTTAGTTGACATTTAGAATCACCTTTGGTGACATCAACATGTGCTGTTACATTACAAGTGTTTAGTTGAATAATTATTTATTAAATGGTTCAATTGGAATGGCTGGGTTTCCACCCACTATTCATTGATTGGTTGGAGAGTTTCCTGCAGGGAATAACTCAGTGTGTCAAAATAAATATCTTCATCTCCAAAAAAATAAGAGTTACATTGGGAGTTCCCCAGGGCTCACACTGTGCCCTTCCCCTATTTAATCTCTTTGTTAATGACTTGCTGAGTATCGTGCACTGTGCCACTGCAAGTATGTTCACTGATGATTTTAAATTGTACAGAGCTATAAAATGATGGGATGATGCTGAAGACCTCCAGGACGACCTGGATGCCTTCTGGAGCTGATCTCAAACTAATAATCTCCATCTTAATATCAAGAAATGTTGTTACAGTGGTTTTCATAGAGGTGTGAAAAGGTTTGACACAAAATATAGTATCAATAATGAGCCTCTCACCTATGTCAAAGTTGTTAAGGACTTAGGAGTATGGTTCGATGAGAAGCTCGATTTCACTGAACATATTACAAAAATATCAATAAAGGGCCTAAACACTTTAGGTTTCCTAATTTGCAACTGCACATATTTGTCCCATAATATAACTAAACTCCTCTACTGCTCACTGATAAGATCCGGTTTGGAATATTCATCAACTGTCTAGTTTCCCCAATACCAGACGCACAAGGCCTCTCTGAAGGGGTGTCAAGTAAACTCTCATTTGAAAGGTCTTTCAAATCTCTTCATGTGTACTTCATTTTGTGACATATCGTGCATACTTTCTTTAGAAAATGTTATTCGATTTTCCTAACTGAAAAATTTAATTTTTCATTAGTTCTAACAGAATCAGAAACAAACATAATAATCATTTTATTAAATGCTGGTGATCAGTTGAGCTTTCATTAAAATATTGCACAATGATTTTTATTGTTAAAATTTCACATAAACTTCTTCCCCCATACCTATCGTATGGTTATTGATACCCATTTTACTAGAAAGAATAATGAAAAGAACAAATGTCAAACAAGCTTTTATTTTTTCTAATGTCATTTTTTTGTGTGTTTTATTGCTAATTTAAATCAAATAATTATTAGGTACCCTATTTTAAATTTTTTGGCTCCTCGTTTTTTTGAAAAATCGTGTGGCTCTGCCAACTTGAGTTCAGGCTAGCAGAGCCATGCTGAATAATCACTAAATCAAATTATTTTCCTAAATATTTTATAGCGGAATTTTTGGCCAATTAATTGCCCCCAAAATATGTACTAAAAATAAACTGTTAAAAAAAACAAACAGCGCTTTTCAGTTTTGTCATATTAAGGAACCAAATACTATTACCTAAAACCACGAAATAACAACTGTATACTCTGTGAGTATCTACCACGTTTTAGGAATAATTTACTGCTAATTTTTCATCCCATTTTAAATTATTTTGCTCCTCGTTTAAAAAAACACTTACTTTAAACCACAACTAATAACTGTACGAGTATCTACCACGTTTTAGGACTTATTTATTACTCATTTTTTACCCCATTTATATTTTTGTGCTGTTTTTTTTAAGAAACACTTACCTAAAATCACGAAATAATCACTGTATAATCTCTGAGTATCTACCACATTTAAGGACTAACTTATTGCTAATTTATTACCCCATTTTTAATTTTTGTTGTTATAAAAACGAGGAGCAAAAGAATTAAAAATGGGGTAATAAATTAGCAAGAAATTAGTCCTTAAAAGTGATAGATACTCACAGATTATACAGTTATTATTTCGCCGGTAAGGTTATTTCATAGTTTTAGGCATATACATAATACGTATATGGTTTTAGGTGAAAAGCACTGTTTTTAGTGTTCCGTGGAACGGAACTCTTATGGAATCACTTCAGTGTCCGTTCGTCCGTGTGTCTGTCACAAGCGATTTTCTCTGAAACTATTCGACGTAAAAAGTTGAAATTTAGCACAGAGATAGAGTGTGGTGGCCCAATATTATAGGAGTGAAGTATAAAAACTAGAATTTTGATTCTGGGGGTTAATTTCGGAGGGTAAATTAGCAAATGGAAAAAAATTAAGGGCATCATGTAGGGTATCAAACTCAATATCAAATGAAAGCTTATTGAATCACGAATTCAACAATATATATATATATATATATATATATATATATATATATATATATATATATATATATATATATATATATATATATGATGTATTTTTTATGCATTTTTTAAAACATTTTTCGGAAAAACGCTTAAAAATTGCTGTCCCCCACCCTTATCGCTAAAAGGATCACTCAGAAAAATATGAAAAAATCATCAAACATTGACAATTAGGTGTAGAATGAACCAGAATTACCAAGATTGAAAAATTCTAGCGCGATCAGTTACAAACAATTCAAATGTTTATTTCCTTATAACTGCTGAACCATTGGTTTTAGAGAAAAAGTTTTTCGACAAAAAATATTTCTCACGATGTCAGGAACAACTTTTGTCCTTACACGTTTTTCAAAATTTTTAATTTGGCTCAGTCGAAACGCTCCCCACTCAGTCCACGCATAGGCGATGTGATACGGCGTTGCGTTGGTGCCGTCGGCGGTGGATAGCGCGGCAGATGGGCGAAGATCGGGCGGACGAGGTTTGCTCAGGTTAAGTGGGGGGCTGATGGCACGGAACACTAATTGCGCAAGTATAGCTAGCATTTGACCGATTTTTTTTTCTAGCAGTTCATTTTGTCGTAGTCTCTGTTCATATTTCAGGTGAAATTAATTGACCAAAAATTCTTGTATGAAAATATTTAGGAAAGGAATTTGGTTTAGTGCTTATTCAGCGTTCAACTTAAGCCAGTAGAACCTCGCATTTTTTTTTCTTTTTCAAAACACCAGGAGCAAAAAAATTAAAAATAGGGTAGTAAATTAGTCCTAAAACTTGGTAGATAGATACTTAGAAATTATACAGTTATTATTTCGTGGTTTTAGTGAATAGTGTTTGATTCCTTAATACGAAGGAAGTGAAACACGAAACATACAGTCTGTTTGTACATATTTCAGGGGCAATTAATTGGCCATAAATTTCAGTATACAAATATTTTGGAAAATAATTTGGTTTACGGGTTATTCTGCGTGGCTCTGCTAGCTTGCACTCAAGCTAGCATAGCCACATTGCTTTAAAAAAAAAACAAAGAGCAAAAAATAGCCAAAAATTATGACATAACAAAGAATTTGAAAATGCGTTGTGGCTCTGCTAGCTTGATAAAGAACAAATTAAAAATAACTCTGAATTTTTTAAAGTATGTTGATGTACATATACAGGGTGTTATGGAAATTGTTACATATATTGGAATGGGTTACTCCTGGGGTAGCCTGGAGACACACTCAATACTTTATTTTTTGGTTTAATCGAACAACTGTAAAAAATTTTCTAACACCCAAAAACCAGACCATATGCGCTCCCGCAGTTCTCATTCCCTGCGACGAATATTATTTTTGAGGGAAATATGTTTTAAATTTGTCCTACAAAAAAAAATTATGCTAGAATTGTCCAACAATAACCTATTAATAAGTTATAATTCCCAAAAGCGCATTATTACTTGTGTGAAATAATATATAACTTTCCCACGTATTTAAAAATGGACTATGAACAGGGTGTATTTTTGCAGACAACTACATCCAAGACGAGTTCAAAACATAAACTTAAAAACTTACGCTCAGATTCACTAAAAAGGTTTAAGATTTAGTACTGGTTTAAATTAAGATCTAGCCGGTCAGTTAATTTTTGACAGGTTTTTGTCCTGTTATTGTTAATAAGTCGCCATTAAAAACTTATTAGTTATCCTAATATTTCAGCGATGTGCTTGGTTTACAAATGATTTTAATCTTGAAACATGTTGCTAGGATGAATTTATTTCTATTATTATGGAAAGTACGTACTAAAATTATTGTTTTCTTTATAAATTACGAAAAAAACTCTAAAACAAATTCACAGTAGAAAATGTAGTTGTCTTATTCTTACTCCTGTCAGTTTAAAACTTGATTGTCAAATTAGACCGATCTAGCGTTGTAAAATCGTCGCACAGATCATTATATCACCAAAGATTATATCACTAAATTATATCACATTATATCACTAAAGATGGGGAAAATTACATGTCTACTACAGCACTTGTGGGGCAGGATGTGCCTCAGGGCTCAATTTTAGGACCAGTGCTCTTTCTACTGTCTCTGAAACTGTGAATGGTCTTTGTAGGGTTTCTTGGTAAGCTTGGTCTGTCAGTATGCGGACGATACGTCTATCGTGTTGTCAGACCTAGACCTGCCTGACCTCTCCGAAGCCTGTTCGCGTGCAGTGGAGGTGATACGAGACTGGTGTTTTACTTACGCTTTTTTTGTTTGTTCTTTTTGTAAATGACGTCCATCATTGCTTTCAAAAATCTCGCTTTCTTTTGTATGCGGACGATCTAAAGTTGTACTCGGCTGTCTCACCTAATGAGATGTGTTTGCAAGCTGACCTTAATAGTTTTGTGGAGTGGTGTAATAGTAACTACCTGAAGCTTAACGTAAAAAAGTGTAAGGTTTTAAAATTTTTCAAGTGTAACAATCCGCAAAATCAGACTTATTCCATTAATAATGTTAACCTGGAAGAGGTGTCCTATTTTAACGATCTTGGTGTGATTTTCGACAGTAGCCTTTCATTCACCCTGCATATAGACAGTATAATACTTAAAGGTTTTAGGATGTTGGGTTTTATAAAACGACATACAAGACATATCTATGATACCAAGGCGCTGACTGCTCTTTACAACTGCTTGGTCCGCAGTATATTGGAGTATTGTTCTATGATATGGAACCCCTACTACCAGTATCATATCACTAGACTAGAAAGAGTTCAAAATAAATTTACGAGATATCTGCTGTTCAAATATAATTTTCCACACAATAATATTCCTTATGAAACTAGAATTATTTTATGCGGTCTTCAATCCTTACAATACCGAAGACAAAGAGCCCTTATGATTTTTCTTCATAAGCTGCTTAATGGTTCAGTGGACTGCAGGGGCTTACTTGAAGCTGTTTTGTTTCGCGTACCATTGCGGAGAACCAGGCAGGTGCACTTATTTCATAATCAAACACATAGAACTAACTACGGTCGCAGTGCTTTCATCGAGAGGCTGTTATACAACTATAATAGACATTTTTTAAATTGTGACATTTTTGCCATAAGTCTTTCGGTATTAAAGAGAGATTTACTTTTATATTTTAATTCTTAATATTTATAATGTGTTGTACCATTTAGACGTAAGTTCTGTAGTGTACTGTTTGAATAAATAAATAAATAAATAAATAAATAAAAGCTGAAATTCTCAAAAACTGGCTTGCCTACTATTGGCAAAACTTCCAATAGAACCGAGTCATTATATGTTCGTTGTGACAACAAATCAGTGCCTATAACTGATAACATCAAGCTTCTGGGGGCTCGTTTGGATTTCTTGGGATTGCGTATCTGATTGCTAAATTAAAGAAAAAGATAATCAATCGTGGGGCGTCTGCCATATTGGATTCAGAACAACATTGAATATACTATTATATATTGCATTGTCACCGGACTTATACACGTGCAAAATTTCAAAGCTCAACTACAACTAGTCGAAATTTGTATTGCAATATTTGACCTAAACATACTAACAAACATACAAACTAACAGGTGAAGTTAAATAAAAACTTGTAAAAAGCATCCGGATCTATTTAACACTCACGCGAAAGATCTGACATTGCGCACCCGTGACAGGGCTGCTCTGAATGTGCATTCACGTGACTCGACGTTCTTTAAAAGAACGCCTCTGGTAACAAGCTCCCCTTAGAAATAAGAGTGTAGCGTTATCTTACGACCACCATATGGTTACTGGATAGGTGCTTTATGATTTTTTATCTTAATTTTAACCGTTAAATGCATGCTGCTAAATTTATCTATATTGTATTTATTTAAGTTTTTCATATGAATTGCTCGGGATTGGGCAGGCACTCAGGCAGGATTGTTAGTGTATTTTTTTTCAAATTTGATTGTCCAAATTTTAACTGTGAATTCGATTTAAATCGTAATTCGCGCGTCATCTTGAACTTGACAAAAAAGTTTGGGAAGGGAAATCATAATTTTTTTTAACTTATTAAAGTTGCATTTAACATATCCCACTGTTAGTACGTTTATACGTTAACGCATTCGCCTTAATAGGTTTTGACGTTGCTATGTATTTTTTTGGATTGTGTTGGCAATAAAGGATATTATTATCGTTGGGGAAACCGTTCGTTTAATTTCGATATTTCTATTATATTTCCAAATAAATATTAATAACCAAGCAGGTATAAAATCCCTTTCAAATAATAAAACTCAAACTCGTATCTTTTGTTTATTTAACTTGCATAAAAATACGCAGTTATCGGTAAAACACAAAGCCCATTTCGGATAAAATATCTAAAGAAAATCTTTCCTTTAATTTAGTTCTTCTTAAACGGCACTTTGTCGGCGAAACTTCAAAGGCCTAATTTCCTTAACAAATTTCTTATCTTTTAGTTTTATTGCTTTGGCGTTCTAAAAATATACTTCTCTTAAATGTATAAAAAGCCAGAAACCATGGCGACAGATATCAACCACCTTACGTCTCGCTTCGTACCGGGGTATCAAGCTCGGCCTCTTCCTATTTTCTAATGGTCAGAGTAGATTCGCTTCATTGCCAAATTGACTTTAATTGGTCCAGGCGGGTCTCCGAAGGGTGGTACTTTTCATTTCAACTTAGTTGGGAAAACAAGTTAGTTAGCTAGATAACTCAGAGCAAGCGTGTTGTGCCCGGGGCACGGAAAGAGAGCCGTTCAAGTGTATGACCAGACAAGTTCACACGAAGTCGGTGTGATGTGCAGGAAAGTCCTCTCTCATTTTGTTGGGTCACAGAACCCCCCTTTCTCCAGGCAAAGCCCTGTTCTTGGGTCACAGAACCCCACATTTCTCCAGGAGAAGTTCTGTTCTTGGGTCACAGAACCCCCATTTCTTCAGGCTCTTTCGAGCCAGCAGCGCTCAAATATTATTTCGGCCAAGAGCCAATGCAAGAAGTAAAATCTCGCAACTACAGTGTTATGAAAAATATACTTTCTTATAACTTTCAAACTCAAGAGTTGTGTTATGTAAATAACTGTAAATATACATAGAGTTTAGTGAAATTGATGTATTTTAATGTCTACAAGTCGCAGCTGCCAGAGATTGCGCACCCAGATTAAAATGAACCAACAACCTACGGAAATAGTTTACAGTAAGGTGGAGGTAAGGATTTGGTAAGCGCCCCTTATCCATCCAGTTATTGTGAATGGCCTAGCCCTATAAGACAAATAATTATAATCATTCCATCTTTTTTTCGTCGTTTTTTAACACGAATTCAGCTGTCACAAACACATTATTTTAATATCTACATAGCTGCTAAAAAGTTAGGATTGTTGTATTGTCCTTGTTCCTGTGCTCACACCCCATATATGTACATATGATGTAAAGTACCTACCCCCCTGTTTGCCCTAATTGTTAACCCTAATTGTTAAACTTAGCGCAGATGGTTCTGGCACGCAAGTAGACTTGTGTATTTTCAGGTACATGACCGAGTCTAAATTATGAGCTATTGCATTAAACAACCTTTTTTGATTAATTAGTGTTTAATATAATTTACTATAAATAATAGGTTTGCTATTTTGTGTTGCACGAAACTGCACTAACCTTTATTATTTTTTTTAATGGATGTTTTCTACAAACTACAAAATAGTGTAGGTTAGTACAGTTTCATGCAACACAAACGAATAGAGCTGTTATATGTTGTTTTTAAAATCAATTACAATGAAGTTTTTAATTATTAACACTTTTATTTAGAACAAGTAAAATATTCCTAATTTTTGTAGGTATTCCAATCAAAACAACTTTGGACAACACTACCACAGTTCAGTATGCTGGCCTAATTAGCTCTTTAGCAGACAAAGCTAGAAGCGTTGTTCGAGATCTTGATCCTTCAAATGATCTTACATTTCTTAGAATAAGATCTAAAAAACATGAAATAATGGTTGCTCCAGACAAGGAATTTATTTTAATTGTTGTTCAGAATCCCACAGATTAGTTATTTTATCCTTAATAATGATCTTAAACAATCTCCTACATCTGCACTAATGACCTGTGTTTAAGAGAGTTTTGTACATACTGCAAAATGCACTTAAATTTCTTTGTATTAATGATATGTAATCATTTTAAGGATTCGTTTTTCCTTGGTACTTGTGGCATAATTGCACATATAGTGCCTTTACGCGGGACGTGCCTTTTAATACAGTTTTTTTTTGTAGCTAATAATATTAGATTACTTGTAATGTCCTTTTAAGCAAAGTTTTAACTCTCTATTATAAATCAAGAAGGAAATAATAAGTAATGTATACAGTTTAATTTAGTTGGTCGCCAGTTAAGATTTTTTCATATAAGAATCTCAAGCTCGTTGCCTGTGCATGTCAGGAGTAAAACTGAGGGGTAAATAGAGAAAGTATTAGTCAATTTTTATGTTTTACTAAAATTAAAAAGCTGTGAATTTAATTTTTGGTTTCATTGTTAACCTGTTGAAGAACAGCTCTCAGGGAAATAAACACATAACGACGTGCCGTTGGTTAATCTAAAACTTACAAAGTAGTCAGTAGGTATATCAACTCGCATAGTAGTGAGTTTCGGAATGTTTATCGTTAACATACAGCGAATGGTAGAGTGCGCTTTTTGATAAAACTAAGCATTTTGACATTTGACAATCACAGATGACAACAATAGCTAATAGAAGTTTTCAGATGGCTTTGGTTACGGTTGCGGTTGACATTTGAACAATGGGTTGAACATCATTTGTCAACAAATTGATTGACAAATGAAGTTTAACCCATTGTTTAAATGTCAACCGCAACCGTGACCAAAGCCATCTGAAAACGTCTATTGGTTCCTTCCAAAAGTGCCTAGATCAGTAGTAGTGAGTACTGGGCCTTATCAAGCTGACAGTGTTTCTGTGGGTCTTTTTTGTATAGTGTGTGTTTTAAACATGGATTTATTATATCAAAGGATACGGGATGATGTAACATTCTTTGAAGCCAAAACAAACCATTCTAAGCGACACTGTAAACACAATTTGTAAACATTGGCCACATCTTATTTTACCTTGTATTTGTGTACAAAAAATACGTTAGAAGCATTACAAGATTTGCTAAAAGTAATAAAAGCTCTAAATTGCTTCATTTTCTGCTAAATAATAAATTTAAGGTAAAAAGGTTTTATTATTTATAGGTTATGTTATTTCTAAAGGTGTTTATTTACAGTCACTCCGAGTCATTTATAAATCTATAAGTCGCAGTTTTTCTTTTCTAGTTCATTAGACAAAGACGTACGTGTAACCGAGTGTTCAGACCGAAGTTCTGCCGTTTTCCTAAACAACCATCACGGACAGCAACACTTCAGAGCTCCAACACTCCAATGCTATTTTATCTCTTTCTACTACCATTCTTGATTCAATTACGTAGTAATTCGTAGTCTTGTCTATGTTCGTAGTTCGTAAACAGCTCCCCCAAGAGAATAACAAACAACAAAATATAAGGCTTCACGTTCGACACGCTCACAGTATACGGATATCGAATCCTTTTATATAATAAATCCATGGTTTTAAACATTTTACTTTTGGACTTTATGGATTTCAGAGACTAGATTTTCTTGGTGCTTATTATTTAAGTTGAACGGTGAATACAAATCCGGTCCAATCGTATAGCATGCTTTTAGCCAACCTCTTAACGTAAAATATACCAAACTTCAACAGGATTTCATTAATGACAAGTGGCTTGGCCACCATATTGCGAGTTCTAAAAAAAGGTTTACTATATGGATCTATTTATCAACTACTGAACGTCCAACACCAAGAAACCTCTTCTGGTTATTTATAACTGAGCTGAATTAATTAGTGCTTTGTCTCTAATAAAAGTGTTCGTTTGTGAATGTTGTTATTTTAACTTTCATAGCCAATGAAGCCGTTTGATACCGCAACAAATTTTAACATACCCAAATTAAAGCACAAATTTGTAACAAACCAAATTTTAACGTGACATATTACATGGCATCTGTGACATCGAACTAGTGATTGTTGACATAACGCAAAAGAATATAAAAGCCCGTCGCGAACAATTTTAGTACGCGGCAACGTTCTTGGCCAACATCAACGCGTGAAATGATTCGACCATTGGTGTCCACTCCATTATTTTTAAATAATTTAAAGAACTATTCCGAAAAGTAAATCGCTCAAAAATAAAAATAAAATCTTTTTCACTTCCTCACCACCACTGTTCTTGGCGAAGTCTACCTCTTGTGTCCTCTCTGGCTCGATGCGGAGTAGGCGCGTAACAACTTGGCGAACATTTCTTTGATGTGACGCGAGAAAACCGACAAGCGATGGATCGCGGTGTTGTTACGCGATTTTAATACGGCATGTCGTCTACAAAGGTTCGCGGTGGCGCTCGCCACAGGTTTCATGACGGGTTTTTGTTACATGTTTGGACGCACCTTAACCTACCGCATGACCGCATGATACAAATAAAAGAAGATATGATACCGCGCAGGTAGGCGTGGCCGTTTACGTCACGCCGTGGCCAATTCCGCGATATTTTGTAAAAGAAACACGTCTTTTTTAAGATCGCGTTGTGTTTTCAACTATTTTTTGCTATTTTTATATTACTTTTACGAGCTTAAAAGTAAAAATGATATGTGCTGTGTATGGTTGTGATGTGGACAATCAATCAATGTACATATTTATCCCTTTATTTATATGATTATTTTAAATCATATGCTATAAAATTTGTATTATAAGCAGGAGGCAAAGTATATAGCCAATAGAATTTATATAAAATCGCCTTTAACTAACGTAAACTCTATATTGGGCGTTATAAATTTCAAAAATAAGTCACGTGTGACGTCCGCGCGAACCCGGACGAATTTAACACGGTTTGGTATCATACCTTCTTTTATTTGTATCATGAACCTACCAGGTTAATTAAGGCTGTGTACCGTTGTCAAACCTGGTTAACCGCATCGGTTTCTTCGGTGACATTAATGACAGATACTTTACAGGGACTGCGTTTCCAATCTTACCAACTTTTCAGGTTACCGATACTTACGGGACACAAAACCGTAACCGCAGGTGACAACGGTACACGCCCTTAATTGTGCTACTAGATTTGTCCCAACAAGCGGTCCGTGCGGTTTTCTGACTGTCCGAAACAATCAATTACGTACACTAAACGC
Source organism: Philopedon plagiatum (assembly GCA_963971165.1). Classification (NCBI taxonomy): domain Eukaryota; kingdom Metazoa; phylum Arthropoda; class Insecta; order Coleoptera; family Curculionidae; genus Philopedon; species Philopedon plagiatum. Next base: position 25,596,500 of record OZ020195.1, read on the forward strand.
CTATCGATTTGCAACATGTAATATTTTTTAACGTTTAAATAAAGCTTCCACGGGCGTCCGTTGCAGATTTTGGTTATTATAAAAAAAAAATGCAAAATAAAAAACACATGGAAAACAACAATCAAAAGTTTAAAAGAGTCTCCAAAAATGTAGCCACGCATTAAAAACAGTCCGTATAAACGGTATAAAGCACAGTGAGAGTGAGACGCGCCGCGCCGCAGAAAACTCTGCTTGCCGTGTTGCTACCGCACTGGCTATGTCGGGGTGTTTGTGAGAATCCCACGCGCCAATCTCGGGGTGTTGCCGTTTGAAGGCCATGGCGGAAAGAAGAGATATGCTTCTCGTTATCTATTATTTAAAATTTGAACAAAAAGAAAAAATTAAGTCACCATCGGAAAACAACCAATAGCTTGGTTAGAACTGCTTTTGTTTACGTATCTTCCGCTAAGGAAGTGCGAAATACATGATCCAGTAAACCACCGACAAGAGATTAATTACTGGACGATGGGATTATCAAAGAAAGTCAGTCTCCCTGGAGGTTTCCAGCAATTTTAGTATAAAAGAAGAGACATCCTGTAGAAGATAGATAGTACAGTTTAGATTAGTTATTGATTATAGAGAGTTAAATGCCATTTCAAAAACAGATTTTTTCCCATACCTAATATACAAGAAACTATAGACAAACTGCCTGGAGCATCTCTATTTTCAACCATGGGCTTAGCGTCAGGATATTTCCAAGTGCCTGTACATCCTGATGACCAAGAGAAGACAGCTTTTTCAACTCCTGATAATCATTATGAATTTCTCCGAATGGCCATGGGACTTAAAAATGCACCAGCTACCTGGAGCAGGATGATGCATCATATTTTAGGAAAGTTGACATATGGTGAATATCTGGTGTATTTAGACGATATAATAGTATTTTCCAAGGACGTAGATACCCATCTGGAACGTCTTAGGCATGTGTTTGATAAGTGTCATTTTATGCAGAAAGAAATAGAATACCTTGAACACCTTATAAAAGAAGGAGGATTTACCACACATCCTAGCAAAACTGAAATAATTGAGAACTACCCCATTCCTAGAAATGTTAGGGAAATTAGAGCATTTCTTGGTTTATGTGGATTTTACAGAAAGTTTGTGCCAAACTTTGCGAAAATAAGCCAACCTTTAACATTGCTAACAAAGAAAAATATAAAATACCACTGGGGACCAGAACAACAAGAAGTTTTTGTTCACCTGAAAGAAGCTCTTATTTCACCTCCAATTTTACGATATCCAGATTTCACCGAACCTTTTATAGTAAATACGGATGCAAGCGTCTCAGCAGTTGCTGCAATTTTGACCCAAGTTCACGATGGAATAGAGCTTCCAATATGTTTCTCAAGCCGTACGCTGAATGACGCAGAAAGACACTACAGTGCAATCGAAAGGAAATGCCTAGCAGTTGTATTTGCAGTAAAAACATACCGCAATTATTTAACTGGAACTCATTTTACTATTACGACAGACCACCGTCCCCTGAAATATTTGCTGACTATTAAGGATCCAAGTTCGAGATTAGCAAAGTGGGCCATGTTTCTTATGGAGTACAGCTTTACTATTTTATACCGGCCGGCAAAACAGAACGATAATGTGGATTCTCTTACACGTTTGAGATCAGAAGAAAATTCGAGTGAAAACATTATAGCTGTTGTTAAGGAAAAGGGAAATGAAAATATTACTCCTATGATTAATGTGATATGGAGCAAGGAAGAGCTCAAGAGTTTACAGCAAAATGATCCTAAGTTATCAACGATAATGACATCGTTAGGACCAGAAGACGAACATTATTACATTAGCCCTGAAGGTTACTATATCGGCTTAGAGATGAAAATCAACGACGTGGTCCAATAATGGCACCAGTAGCCATGGTTCCCGAAATTCTACAGTTATACCATCGTTCGGTATTTGGTTCACATCCCGGACAAAAGAAAATGAAAGAAATAATACAAAGGGATTTTTATTGGGCAACTATTAGAAAAGATGTTATAAGTTATGTAGAAAACTGTCACTCATGCAATTTAAGAAAAACGAATTATCAACCACCAGCTGAACTTCAAGAAATCCCGATTCCAACAACACCTTGGGCGAGAATAATAAGCTTAGATCTAGTAGGACCTTTGAATAGGACCCAAAATAATAATAAATATTTACTGACATGTGTAAACTACTTAACTCGTTATCCTGAGTGTATACATCTACCGGATATAAAAGCAGAAACAGTAGCTAGAGCTTTTGTAGAGAATATAATTTGTCGATTTGGTACACCAAGAGAACTTTTAACTGATTGTGGAAGTCAGTTTCTATCCAAAATGTTCCTAGAAATTTGCACGCTGTTGGGAATCCGAAAATTGAAAACGACTCCTTATCACCCAAGCGGAAACTGTGTTGTTGAGCGATTCCATAAATCAATTAAAACTATGATAGGACATTTTGTCAGTTAATACAATGATAGCTGGGATTTAAATTTACCCTATTGTAACATAGCATGTAGAAATTTGCCGCATGAGGGAACAAAGGAATCGCCATTCTTTTTAATTTTTGGACGCGATATGGAACTTCCTATACACCTAAGTATACGAGAACATCGTATTAAGTATGATTTAGATGAAAACTACGTGAGTGCATTTTTGATCAGAATGCATATGGCTCATAAACTTGCAAAAATAAATTTAGAATCGAATATAAAACAGCGTTGTGAAAGACATAATCGAAAAAAGACTAGAAAAGAATTTCAGTTAGGAGATTTAGTGTACCTTTGTACTACAGCCATTCCAGGGAAGAAACTTGCTTCGAAGTTTTATAATAAATGGACGGGTCCTTATCGAATTATAGAAAAGAAATGACCAGTGACCTTTAAAATTAAGGAACAAACGGGAAGAAAAGAACATATGGTTCATGCTAATAGATTAAAACCGTGTAAGGAGATAGACTATGCGTTGGGAAAAACTAATTTAAATAAAGACGAGAAGATTGACGTACGGGAAGAGGAAATTAATACTATAGAACATGAGGAAGACTGACAAGAAGAAATTGATGATTTCCTTGAACACGGGCGGGAAGGAAGCGAACCGCCGCCAGAAGAGGAAGAAGAAGAAGATGATGATGAGGATGAGGAACAAAGTCAGGATTCTTCATCTGGCTCTAACGAGGAAGTTAGAGAAGTACCTGTAAATAGGCGTACTCGCACTCGAGAGGTGAGATTACCTCGGCGATACGAAGGTTACATAGTAGAATAAAAAATATATTGTAGGAGAGCCACCCTGTAGATATATAGAAGTAAAATTTGGAAACCAAGTACAATTTAGACAAATGTCTAAATTGTACGAAGATATGAAAACTGAAATGGTTTATTTGTTGCAGTGAAGATGATCATACAGCTTATTATGGTCCCACTTGTTTATTCAAATCTCATTGCATATGATTGCAGGAATCAATCCACTAACATAACAGCGATATCACTTCGTGATGTTAGTATTTGCCCTGATCCTGAAAATGGTTATAACATTGAAGACGGATATGTGCAAAGTATCGAAAAGCAACGTTATGAATATGTTCGTGTATATTCATGTCTTATTGAAGTTACTAGATTAATAAGTCATTGCGAAATGTTCTCACATCAATCAGCGGTAGAAGGAGGGATATCTACCTATATCTACGAATCAGGAACGGAAGACTGCCGGAAAACACATACTTAGAGGCAATTCCGAGAAGTTAATGGTCATATCATAGATAAACTGAAGCCAAACTCAACTGTGTCTACCAACCTTCTGTTAGCAGGAAGTATCGGCTCGACACACAATTGTGAAGGAGCACAGTATGACGAAAACGGAGTACAATATAACAGTGTAATTGTTCAAGCGGGTGTGAAGATAACACTACAGGATTATTATACAAAGGTAGCGTTAGAGAACAATGAAATACATTTGCGGAATTGAGTAATATGCCCATTCTTGGAGGAATATTGCATGGATAGTATAAACGGAGAATCGCTTTGGGATAAAAATTACCCGGCCATATGTCAACAGTTTAATATACTGTATGAGGGTATTGCGACATTCGTGCAAGAAAAAGAACATAAATTACCAACGAATCAATATGTAGTTGTGGATGATAGAGCAAAAGTATTTGCAATACAACTTCTGAGTGAAGAGAAACTTTGTGGCATAAAATCCTGACAAAGTGAACATCCTAGGCTCATAATTATACGAAAAAAATCGTCATTGGATACCGCGCATTTTAGCAAAATGAACAATGAATATCGAGATGCTAACCTAATTATTTATGTCAATACAAAATTTTTATATGTGGAACAATCCTTTAAACGAAATGTTTGCTCAGACTGTCCACCGAAGATGTTTACTACATAGGGAAATTCTGAAAAATAGACTCGTAATGGCCACTTTAAGCTCGAATGCTGTAGCTACCTTAGTCAAAAACAAACTAGGGTATGTCGCCAAAGTAGCAGGAGAAGTTATGTATATTATGAAATGTGTAGCTGTACCAGTTGAAGTGAGAAGAGAGTCACACTGTTACGCGGAGCTGCCAGTAGCAGCCTATAATAAAAGTTATTTCATGTCACCTGTTATCAGAATTCTTCAAGAATATGCCGAAGAGACAGAATGGAACTCGATAATATCCTCGATGTATTATACTGATAAGAGATGGATTGGATTTGGCCCATATCCCAATCAAGGAATCGTGCCCCAAGAACTGCGTGTTGATGCAGAAGAAGCTGCCATATTTCATACTATTAAAGACCTTGGTGCAGGCGGTCTTTATACCTATAAGGAAATTAAAAAGGCGCAAGATGGACTATTATTTACCCTAGAGAGAAATGCGTTAAATAATATAATTGTCCGGAGGATTTCAGGACAAGATGTACAATCGCAAGGATTTTCCGCTTTGCGCTTATTTGATAAACAAGAAATGGAAAAACTGACTAATTCAGCCATCCGCACGATTTACAAATATTTTACGATTTTAGGAGAATGGACCAGTGGAATAATAGATATATATCTTATCTTTCGTATGATAAAATTTGTATTGAAAGCTAGTATGAATGCAGTAGCCATTCATAAATGAAATGGTTGTTCATTACACCTTTTAGCATCTTGCTGGGATACTTTAACGCTGTTTGTGTTACATCACAAACAACGGGAACATATGCATTCCCAGAAACACGAAGAAAACATTAAAACTTATTTTAGTAATGACGACCCCGCCGATAATTCGCTAACCGCTAGCGCTCTTGTGACTGAAAAAGAAAAACACGTCACATTTTTCATAGAAAATAATATGAATAAGGAACCAAAAGAAGTTGACATGGTACAACCGACATCATATTCCTCTTTGCAACATGACCTGCTTAATATCCCGAAAATAAAATGGAGTCTATTTAGTCGAACTGAAGCCAAAGAAGAACGAAATTAAAAATTAATACCATACTCGGAGAGCCATCTAACTTTAAAAGCTTAACATCCTATTTAACGACTTATAGAAATATGTATCTAAGAAACCATAAATGCAGAAGACCACCACGTGTCGCCGCTAAAGGTTTGGAAACGAGCGAAACACATGGGTGCAACGTATTTAAAATTTTAGACCTGAAATATTCCCGCCGTCTCGTCTGTCTGAGGGATGCTAGTTTTAAAACTTGGCCGAGATTCGACTGAAATCGCTATTTGGAAAATCATTAAAATACTCACGTGCGAGAAATAAAGGCATAGGCGCACAAAGAGGCCAGTGTTCACCTAATTAATTATGAGAGTAATGGGTCTATGAAATTGAAAAGGTTTAATGTTGACGTCTGAGGATACATAATATAGAAAAAAACTTATTTATGACTATTAGGGTCCATAAACGATCAATGCGTATTAGGGAAAAATATAAGAAATGTTGACTTCTGCATAAACAAAGGCAGTTATTAGTAAGAGACAAGTTCAGAGTGTTAAAATGAAACAAAACGGGATAAAAACAGTTTTAAATTAAAAAGAGATCGAGGGAATTTAGGAAAATTACCCCCACTTGGGTTTAGAACTAGGAATCATGCCCTTCTGGGCTGCGTTCAGGAATACAAAGTATACATTTCTAACATTTCTGTTACAAGGCTCGTTCATAAATTGACTTTTATTACTCTGGCACTCACCTTTCCAGCGTTCTGAACGTTCTGAAATACTCGGTGACAGCCGCGATGGACTACCTTTCTTACCATTCTCATTCTCAAAAGTAGGGTAATATTTTACCGAGTTTGCGCAGACGGATTTGAAATGTCAAAATTTATACTTATATACGTAAATCTCGATTTTCGTTCATGTTCCAGACGAAAGGAGTAACTTATTAATGGGTTATACTCAGGAGACAATCCAACGAAGATCACCACAGGTTTGTCAAAACAATCGCTACAATTTTATCAAAAGTTGGGTTATGTTTGTGGTGGTTGATAAGAGACAGTTCCCAAGGTTAACTTAAAACCGTTCAAAAATTAACTCGACAATGTTATCCATTATGTTTACAGTTTAAACGTCATTTATATTACATTACAAAGTAATACATTACACTGTAATTCGTTTCAGAATGCAGCCCTGGACTTCACAGTTGGTTCTTTTTCGTAAAGTAATTACGACGTGTGCGAGATTTAAAGAAGCAACAAAAAGAAAACGAGACAGAGAGATAGTGATATTAAATTAAGACATTGAGACTGTGTGAGATATTAAGACTGAATGAAACATTTTTGTTCTCCCAATTAACGGATAAAATTTAAAAGGTAAAAACAAAAAAAAATGGACTGGATTGTTATGTTTCTACCTTACAGCCGGCTTATCAGAGACAATCCGGTGGTTAATACCATGCTCCGGATGGCGTTGTACCACCTCCGCGACCTATATTATCAGCTTGGGGAAAACCAATCCGGACCCGAGGAGTTTTTCCCATATCGGGCAACGGTCGCGCTGTGGATGGCGCTGATCCACACCGAGTACCAGATGTTCCAGACGGACTGGGCACTGGCGTACGGTCAACGTTATAACCCGGCGCTATGTGACTGTCCCAGTTGTCGGCCGGTACCGGAACATCGAGATCTGTTCAGGATTGCAGTATACTGCGCCTTGCTACGGGAGCAGGGCATGCCCCCGTGCCCTTGTGCTTAGTGTCAGAGGCCGCAGGCGAGGCGTGGCGATCCACCAGCCCCGCTACCGACTCCTCTACCAGCAGGACCAGCCCCCGCCAGACCACCAACTCGAGAGGATGCCAACATGCCACCTCCAGGACGCTTCTCTCCAGTGGCAGGACCTTCCGGGTTGCAGCAGGCCACCCAAGGATCAGCGGAGCAACCCCGTGATGGTGAGTACGTAGTGGAATATTACGACCCTATCAGCCTTCGAATGGTGTTGCGTCGCGCAAATCCTAGTGACAGTGAAAGCGATTAACAAAAGGTGAACGCGCGACCAACGAGGTATAAATGTAAGAAAACAGTACGCTAGAGTATAGGAAAAAATGATAAAAAAACTGTTCAAAAACAAAAAAAATCCTTTTTTGCTATATAACCACTTTAATTTTAATGTTAGGCGTATTAAACTTAATATAGGACTAGAATAGTGACCCCCAAAAAGAAAAAAAAAATTTAAAGATAAAACTATAACAAAAAAAACAAATAAAACAAAACCAAAACAAAGAAAAAACCTTATGGTGTATTATAAGGGTTTTGAAAACACGTAATGTTGAAAAATTTAGGTTCTAATAGTATGTAATCACGATAAAAATTGGTATTTATTAACGTTAGTTATTTTAATCCATACGCACATTCCAGATGTAGTTAGATATAGTATTACCTTTATCGATTGTATAAAGAAAATTTTTGGGCCGAGTGAAATTCTAGTCAGATTTGTAAAAACGAAGATTAAGGCTGATATCTAGTCAGATTTGTGAATAAGAAGTTTAAAGAGATTTTATATATATATATATATATATATATATATATATATATATATATATATATATATATATATATATATATATATATATATATATATAGTCTGAATTGTAAATACAATAGGTTTTAAAATGCTATGTGGAGAAATTAAAACTTATTAGTATAAAGGAACACAGGATACTGTTTACTGCATTAGTAGAACAGAATAATATAATCAAATTTCTAGTATGAGAACATAAGGTACTGTTTACTGCATTAGTGGAATAGGATATTGTAACAATTTTCTATTTTGAAAGATTTAGGGAATTTAAGAGAAAATTATAAATCATAAAATGGTTATGAAATTGTAAAAATTTGCTAATTTAAAATTGTGAGAACGATGACATATAACATTATTATCATGATGGTTTATAAGGAAACTCACTCGAATCAAAATCTTCTAATAAAGACTAAAAGTCTTATAGTTTCACTTTAAAAAGATAATAACTTACTGATATGTTGTGATAAGCAATAAATATCTAAATAAAGATTAATAAATGAACGAAAGCGTTTCCTCAAAGAAACTAATAAGGTAACTAAGTGTAGATTACTACTTGTATTTATTGAATGTTTAAGTAGAGAAATTCCATTTATTGTTGAAAATTTAATAAGCACCTACTTCTTCACTTACTAAAAGGAGGACCCTTAAGGGCACGCGACGACTCCAAAACTCGACGAGTAGTTAACGACAGGCTCTTGACCTAGGATACGCTGACCTAGTAACGCTTATTTGAGATTCTAAATATCTGTGACGCATAAAGAAATTTTAATTAAAACATCTTAATGAGATAAAGGGGGGAGTATTGTGACACCACGGCCAGGTAATTATTTAAGGGTATAAGGCCGTGTAGACAAATGAAGGAAAGTAAAGTTTGAAAAATATTTAAAAAGGGAATTTTCAAAGATAAATTAGCAACCCAAAAGGGAAGTGAATAAAAATAAATTACTTCTAGTTCAAAGAGTTTTAAAAATATTAAACATAATTCAAATGGGGAAAATATTCAAACATCTAAGTGGCTAGATAAATGATTAATAAAAATTAATTAAACAATTTATAAAATAAGTATACAAGTTAACTCACATAATTAGAAAAATGAATCCTTTTTTGTAACGAAAAGTTTCATTTGAAAGTCGCGAAACGGGTTAGTGCGTCTTAAGACGACCGATTAATTCAAGAAGCTGGAGCAAACTGACCGGTTGTATTGATACTGTCAAAGAGGAAAACTCACCCCCGTCCGAAAAATCACCTGCCTTCGTAACGATAAAATTTACGCGTTGTCTTATCTGATTGGTTCAACAAAAGAAACGCCCCGCGATGACATTGAACAGATGTATCTGGAAAAAACAAGGGTTATTAAATATAGCAAAATCGTAAAATCTGTTTATAGCCTTGTTATGAAGACGCGCGCTAATAAATGTCAGTAGATAAAGCAAAAACCAATAAAAACGTAAATAACCGATAAATACCGCTCTTTTCCTTCATTTGCAGGCTAAAACAGGGTCGCCTACGTAGAATTTCCCGGCAAGCGCAGGTGGAGACACGATTTATTGGGTTGTAAATAGCATGTTGTCACAGTAATTACGCGAAAAAGTTGGAAAAGGAGGAAGATTTATGGGAATGTTCCCTATATAAGCGGGAAGGCGCCGGCTAGAAGACAGTATAGTAGTACGTACTCGAAGATGTAAGTTGTTACTCTGTCCGAATTCGGTCTAATTTTCTGTCCATGAGAAAGTTCAAAAGTCGAATCAATAGTACGGGATTTAGTTGGAAGTTTTGGAGCGCGCCGAATTTTTCTTGATAAAATTTGAGATAAAATAAAAAGTGAACAAGTAAGTGCGTTGAAACCCAAGAGATTGTCTTGGAGTATTGAAAAGTTTGTGAAAATTGAAGAAATTGTGAAAAAGTGTGTTTTTGGGTGGCTCCCAACTGTAACCTGTGGAAATATAGTGTAATTGATCCAGAATTTTGTGTTTTTCTGTTGGGGAACAGGGAAAACATAGTACCATTGGTAGAATATTAATTTAATAGTAAAAAAAATATAGAAAAATAAAAATTGAAGTTAGTGTACAAAACCTCTGCAGTAAGTACCATACTATTACATAGTAAATTGTAAGGCTAGGAAAAGTGTTAGGTTAAGTGGTGGGTTACAAGCAGTAGACACAAGGGACTTCCGGCCCTACGCTAAAGGTTTTTCTTGTCACCGCCAGCTGAATTCCTGGGTTACCGCTCACCGGCCAACCAGATAAGGAAAAGACAGATAGGAATGAGTGGTGGGTGTTACAAACAATCTGCCAGCAAGCGAAAGCCATTACAACCGAAGTAAGTTGTCGTGTGTACCTGTCCTGTGAATTGAACCTGGAAAAATATGGAAAATGTTTAACGATAAGAATCCCAATTTTCATGCGTCAGAATCAATGTTTAAGAGAATTTTTTATCATGAATTTAACATTGTTTTTTTATCGCCTGCATTCGATGTTTGTGGAACATGCATAAACTTCAAAAATACTATAAAACAAAATACTGAAAGCAAATCGAAGCTTATAACGGATCTGAGAATACATAAACTGAGGGCCAATGCGTTCTACAAATTACTTAATGAAACACCGAGGGAAAGTGTAACATTTTGCTTTGACTTACAGCAAGTACATCCCCTCCCTAAGACTCCCATTCAGGATGCGTTTGACTTAAGGCAAATTAGCTTTTATGCCTTTTTTGTGTTGACGTAAAATCAAGGGCCCCATTTTTTTACACCTGGTGTGAGAATCAAGGAGGACGCGGCTCAGTTGAAATTGGCTTAGCCTTACTTACCCATCTGAGATCCATTAACCTGGACGGCGTGGAAATTGTTAGATTGTTTTGTGACGGTTGCGCCAGTCAGAACAAAAATGCCAATATTGTTCATATTTTGTCTTACTGGCTTCAAAATGAGTCCCCTAATAAAGACGTCAAGGAGTTGATATTACATTTCCCTGTCAGAGGCCATTCGTACCTGCCGGCCGACCGAGTGTTTGGTCGCGTCGAAAAGGAATTAAAAAAGTTGTTATTGTTAACCCCAAAGGATACAATTCGGTATATTTCAAAGTGGGTGAAGTAAAAGAACTAGGAGTCGATTGGCGTTTATATAATATAAAAAAACTTCAACAAATCTACAACAAGGTAATTGGAATAAAGGATTTCAAGAAAATTTCAATTAAGAAGTTCCAATCGAAAAGTAACTGTGCAGTTAAATATAAGGGTCTGCGTTTTTCCGATACGAATACATTTCAAATTCGTATGCCTACTTATTAAAAAAAGGACAGACTGAAAAAAACATAAAATTGGAAGAAAAATATAAGGGTCTGCGTTTTTGCGATACGAATACATTTCAAATTCGTATGCCTCCTTATTAAAAAAAGGACAGACTGAAAAAAACATAAAATTGGAAGAAAAATATAAGGGTCTGCGTTTTTCCGATACGAATACATTTCAAATTCGTATGCCTCCTTTTTAAAAAAAGGACAGACTGGAAAAAACATAAAATTGGAAGAATAAATTTTAGAAAATTTAATATCAAATGAGAAGAAACAAGATGTCAGGACTCCTCTACAAAAACAATTTGATAACGAGGAAATAAAGTGGCAGACTTTACCTGAGTTAGAGATTTTCAAGAAAATTTTGGAAGATAATGTACCAGAAGAAGCTGAAAATGCAACAGAACAGGATATAGAAACGTGCGATTGCTTAGAAAGTGATGTGATAATGAACTACATATTTAAAACATACATTAAACTTACTTATTTGTTGTACTTCTCTTTAATAAAAATTTAATGACTAAACACTATTTACCCTAAAGATAAACAACAAATTAGATTTAAAGTTCAGGCAAAATGAGACATAAAGATTTAGTTCAAGCGAAAGTGGATATGTCCAGCTTTTTTTTCGATTTTTCTCTTAAACAATAAACTATAGTCAAAAAAATTATTTGGTAATATATTTTTAATCAGAAAACAAATCATGTTTTATCCTGTTTAGAATTATAGTTTTAAAGGTCTCAACGTCAAACGTTTTTTACGTTTATCTCAAAATCATTTAAAGTGGACATGTCCCTTTTTGAATTATCGCTCCTCATTTGTATGTAAATAATTTCTTGGCAAAACTAGGCACATTATTAAAAACCTTCCTTAATTAAAAAGTGTATTTTGCTTGTTGCGTTGATATCACTAGTTGCCCACAAAATTTTAACCCACCTGTAAAAAAAACTCACGGGCCGCGCCTGGTAGAGTGACTCTTAAAATAAAACAGGGCACTTTTGTTTTGTTTTCAAATATTTAATTTTTTAAATATATTTAATATTTGTTTTAATAATAACAACATGTTTTCATATTTATGTTTTATTTTATTTTTTTCTATCATTTTTAAAAACTTTCATTAAATTCTCATCAGACAAATTTTTGGTAATGGCGAATGCGCGTGCGTCTTTATTTTTTCACTCTCCTATTACTATTATTTCTATACCCATTTTCACTCGTAAATTTTCTGGCCATCCTAATAGGGTGCCCGAAAATTTGCGTGAGTCTAGGGCCTAACTCGGTTAAAAGGACGGCCTGGTCTAACTTAACACTGTTGTGTTGGCATTCCTACTAACCCTAAATACTAGTGATTTTTGGTTTTGTAGTTAAGTGGGCAACATAAAAAATCAGGACCCTAATCTACTTATAAAATTTAAATTTTTTCGTGAAAAAACTTTTTGGTGTCCTAACCTGAATTTTACAATATTGTTGCTCAGCTGTGCACTGCTCGCTCTTATTGCAGGCAAGCCTCAAAAAATCAATTAAGATTGTTTCAGCTGCACTGTAAACATTATTGAAAAAAAAATTTAACCAATTTCTAGGGCAATTATTATATTAGTCGTTCTTTTTCTTCAAATTGCAGTCACACAAGTTTCAACAACGTGTTTCCTTAGGTGAAACAGGTAAATAAATAAAACAAAACAGTTATGTTTGTTTTGGAGAAGACCTGCTTACAGTGAATTTTTATCAATTTTGACCCCCCGGAAGTTCTTTTAAATAAAAAATATGTCATATGCCGCAGACTGTTCCCTTTTTTTATGCAAAAGTAAAAACACTGCAAAAAATGTTTAGTTTTGGAGACGAACTCATGTTTCTGTTAGGCTGCCTCGAGGTAAACTACATACTGGGATACCTTAAAGATATCCTTAACGCTACCTTAAAGGTTTTTATCGTTTTTGGCCCTTGTGACCCCTCTAAATTGCTTTAAGGAAATAAAAAATATGTCATAAGTCGCAGATTGTTCTCTTCTTTCATGTAAAAGTGAAAAATCAGCGAGAAAGATTTTGGTTTTGGAGACGACCTGCAGAGTGTATTTCTTAAGTTTTTTGTCTTGATTCTTTTTTTAAATAAAAAAATGTCATACGCCGCGGACTGTCCTCTTCGGTCATATACAAGTGAAAAAACTGCGACAAGATGTTTAGTTTTAGAGAAGACCAGGGCCTATCTTCCTAATGTAAGTCAGTGCTTGTGGCACCACTTTCAGAGGGGCCCCGCGCTCGGCCTAAGCGACACTAAACTTAGTCAAATAGTACAAGACAAAAACATACTTTATATTTCTATACTCATTTTAAGACTGTTTAGTGTTTTTTAGACTGTTAATAATTATTATATTTACAGTAACTACTTTATTTTCTTTACGATATCATTATGTAGCATAATAAATTAGTGTTGTGTAACTCATTAAGGAAAAAACACTTTTTGAAGTTGTGAGGGGCCCCGGATTACAAAACGGGTCTAGGGCCCCCTATAACCAAAAATAGACACTGGAGAAGACCTGCTTTCCTTTTCTGTTTGAGGCTGCATCGAGGAAATGTTCATATGGACATCTTAAAGTTATCTTTAAGGTAACCTGAATGGCTTTTTATGTTTTTTTGCCCTTGTGGCCCCTCCAAATTGTTTTAAAGAAATATAAAATATGTCATAAGCCGTGGATCGTTACCCTCTTTCATATAAAAGTAAAGAACAAGCAAGAAAGATTTTGGTTTTGAAGAAGACCTGCTTACTGTGTATTTTTTATGCATTTTTATCAATTTTGACCCCCCTTAAATTTTTTTAAATAAAATATATGTCATACGCCGCGGACTGTTCCCTTCTTTCATGTAAAAGTGAAAGAACTGCGACGAAATGTTTAGTTTTGGAGAAGACCTTCTTTTAGTTTCTGTTTGAGGCAGCCTCGAGGCAAACTTCCCCTTTGTACGTCTTTAAAGTTGAGTTTAATTTTCGAAAATATATATCGTTCGTCCACCGAGTCGCTCTTCCACATTTGTATGAGCTCGCGTTACAGGGACATATTCTTCCTCGAGTTCTCTGCTGGGGTAAAGGAATACACATGAATGGCGGTTCAACCTGTCACTTGTCAATGTCTATTTACCCGCCAAATTTTGCGGCTTTTTCATTGTAAATCTCTATTTTCGGCGAGACGTACGTTGCTTATTTAAGTATTTTTTTTAATAACAAAAGAAAAAATGTTTGAAGCAAGATTAGTAAACAGTTCAACTTTTAAAAAGGTTTTGGACGCCATAAAAGACCTATTAAATGAGGCATCTTTTGACTGTTCAGAATCTGGAATACAGCTTCAAGCTATGGATAATTCTCACGTTTCTTTGGTCTCATTAAATTTGAAATCTGATGGTTTTGATAAGTACAGATGCGATAGAAATTTAACAATGGGCATGAATCTTGCAAGGTAAGTTTAGACGTTGCACCACACCTAGACGATTCACCTAACAATGTGTTTTGTATTTATTGAATGTTCAGTGGATCGAACACTACATAAGGTTTGCTCAGTTTTGATTGATATAGATATATATGTATCTATATCAATCAAAACTGAGCAAACCTGACCACCTTTTTGCTCACCCAACAAATTTAAAGAAATTCATTGAAAAAGCTAACCTAAAAGTTTAAAAAAAATTTTTACGAGACCGCCATAAACTGACTTTGGATTCGTGTTCTACGACCCAAAATTAGGGTCTGTGCAAAATTTCATGAAAAAATTCGCTGTTTACGTTAATCTAAATAATTACCAGTGAAAGTTTGCGAGTACCCACATATGGCCAAACATTTTTTCAAAACTGCAACTTGTGTTGCCAATTTTCTAGTTTGTAATTGAATCATGTATCTACATTCAGTAAATTCTGTAAATATACAAATTTAAAATAATAGACACATGCAATAAAGAGCAAAATTCTATTGTCACAGCATTTTCAAATATACTCAGTTTTACTGCAACAACGTAACCAATTTGAATAAGAATAGACCTCAATTTATTCGAACCCTTTATACCTATACCTATTTTTTTCACTACACAATTTAAATGGCCGTGGCCTAGTAACATTAGTTTAGTACTAAAAATGGTAAAATTATTTTTTTTCCATAATAATGAACATTATGGTAATTATTTAGATTAACGTAAACAGCGAATTTTTTCATGAAGACTTAATTACAAATGGGGTGGGTTTAAAATAACTTTAATTGAGATGGCTCTGAAACAGATGGCTATCTTTAGAAAATTCATAAAGTGTGCACAGTCTCGCCTGTGAATTAGGTGTATGGTCCGGCTGCATCAAGTGAAGTCATACATGTGTAGGTTAAAAGCTGATTCTAAAATTTTTGTATTGTGATCCCTACTTTCATTTATTCTCTAAGACTTTTGGTAAACACATTACATTACAACTTTAGAATAAATAGGTATATCAAGTAGGTAGCTTAACAAAAAATGTGATTTTTATTTAAGAAATTCTTAGCCAAGTATTTATAGGTTCCTAAACTAGTTTCACAAGTAGGATACAAATACTACAAAATAAAAAATTTGTGTGAACAAAATTGGCAAATTAATTTTTATATCTATTTAGACTATATACACTCTATATTTCATCTGTTATGCGATAATTTTTATTAAATCAACTTTATGCCTTTATTTTATACATACAGTCATTTTTAGTAAAGGGTAATTAGACAGTCAAATTTAATTTGCTGATGTACCTAGTATACCGATGTATTTTCCCATGGCCTTCTGTAATTAGTACCTAATAAATTATCATGCAAATCTCTTATTTGGTGCCACCAGCCCTAACAGCATCCCAACTTCTCAGTAATCTATCACTTCCTATTGTTTCAACAGTAATCCATTTAATTTTTTTTAAACAAACATTTTGATAACTTTTTGCTTTTATAGATACATAAATAAGTTTCACCGTATTATCACCGTGTTTGGTGGTATTACGTTTTGTCACAGTTTTTATAATCATGCATTTTCAGTTACAGTTAACATTATTTCAGTAACTAGATATTTTTTTTCAGCCTTTCGAAAGTGTTTAGGTGCTCTGGTGCCGATGATACAGTAACCATAAAAGCTCAAGATGATGCTGATACAGTAACCTTTATGTTCGAGTCTAAAAAACAAGATAAAATATCAGACTACGAAATGAAGCTTATGAATTTGGACCAAGAACACTTAGGAATACCAGAAACAGAATTTTCTTGTATAATCAAGATGCCCTCTGGAGAATTTGCAAGAATAGTAAGGGACCTTTCACAGTTTGGGGAATCTATTGTTATTTCCTGTACAAAAGAAGGTGTTAAATTTTCTACACAAGGAGATATTGGTACTGGTAATGTCAAACTGGCACAGACCAACAACTTTGATAAGGAAGAAGAATCTGTTATCATTGATTTGCAAGAACCAGTTACTCTGACTTTTGCCTGCCAGTACCTCAACTCCTTTACAAAAGCAACCCCCTTAAGCAATCAAGTTACACTGTCAATGTGTGACAATGTTCCTTTAGTTGTTGAATATCAGATCCCAGAACTAGGGCAGTTACGTTATTATTTGGCTCCCAAAATTGAAGAGGATGAAAATTAAGTTGTATAGTTTATTTTTAGTGATAATATTTTTATAAGTGTAACTATTAAGGATATTATTGTTTAGACACCAAATTTATATTTTTATATATGTATATGGTGGTATTCAGTAGGTTACTACTAAGTTTTACTTAGCCTAACCTATTTTTTTTTTATCTGAAGCTTACTCATTTAAGATGTATTTATTTCCGTACAATTTTCTGTCCTGAAACAAAAATTTAATTTTAATTTATTTGTGTGTTTTTTAAACTTGATTAAAGATGTAAGACAGTCCTGGTCTTGACTGGTTATTTTCTAATAACTGACAACAATTTTAGCACTAATTTTTTCAGTGGATTATACTTTGAACAAAAACGCCCCCTCCAAAGGCTCACAAGTTAAAAAATAAGAGTATCATTTACAAGAGAAAGTCTACAGTTTACTTTTGTAGGCAAAAGATACCAGCCTTTTGTAATATTTCACGATGTATACAGAAACAAGGACTGTATGCAGTACACGTCTAGTGTACTAATATCTACACCTTGACTATTACTTAGTTCAGATTTGGTCACTGTGTATCAACACAATAATGAACAATTGTCAGCTACATCAAAAGTTTTAATTTCTCATTGACATTCTATATTATGGGGTGATCTTTGACAAAAATATATAATTTAATAGAAGCCTGGATCTCACAAAATTTTAATTGTTTATTTTAAATGCTTTATATTTTTTAAATAAAACGTTCTTATTTTCAATGTTTTCCTTTATTGAAAAAAGTTAGTTAATCCTTTAGTATCTTCATCACCACTTCCTAAAGGTAATTTAAAAATAAATAGATCTAGGCCTAACTTTCAATTCCTCAATAAGTTGAAGGGGAAATGCACTGTAACCAAAATTTACATAACTAAAAAAAATAATACTATTAATAACCAACTTATATTTAACAAAAAAATTGTACAATGTGGACTACCTTAAGTAATTAAATTAATTTAGTAATTTTTGCTCCATTCTTCACGTTCCTGTCTTTCTTTAATAACTTCTTCGACAAAAGGTGTAAGGTAAAGTTTATCGTCTTCTATCTTTGTCCACTGATCCTTGGGTAGGACATCTTTTTGGATGGACAACTGAGTAGCTCTAAGGAGCCTATAATTACGTTCATCAACCAACTTTTGTGGTAGTCTTTTCAGAGCAACTTGAACATCCTCATTTTCGTATAGTAAGTCGTCCCTCATAAGTCCATATTTGTTAAAACCAGAAAGGTTGTAGGCCCATTTTTGTAGGGCAGTTGCCATAAAGCGCTTGGGTACAAAGCTTATAGCCATTTTTATCTGGCGATTTGAAAGACCACCTAAAATTTAGTAAAATGCTGATGTTATAAAACAATCTAAATTAAAAGTGTTAGGTAATACCTCTCCTTCTGTCCTTTAATCACCTTTTGACAGTTTTAGGCTGTGTACCGTTGTCAAACCTGGTTAACCGCTCGGTTTCTTCGGTGACATTAATGACAGATATTGCGTTTCCAATCTGCCAACTTTTCAGATTACCGATACTTACGGGACACAAAACCGTAACCGAAGTTGACAACGGTACACGCCCAAAGTTTTCTTTTAGGTTAGGACCGGGGTCCGGGGTGCATTCACGAGCAAGTTCGGGGTGCGAACCATTGTTGGTAGATTTTAGAAACTCATGGTGCAGACTTCGATGAAACACAACCTTGGGAAAATAAATAGCGCCAAAATCTAAAATGCTTGTTTTGGACAGAAATCTACATTTGATTTTCCAAAAATATTTGTATTTGCTATGGATGGAGGGCTTGAAGGGAGGAGACTAGGAGACCGATCGGCGAACAAGGATCTAAGCTTCCCGCCTGCTTAGTGTAAGTCCATGATACAAATAAAAGAAGATAATGATACCGTGCAGGTAGGCGTGGCCATTTACATCGCGCCGTGATCAATTCCGCGATATTTTGTAAACGAAACACGTCTTTTTTAAGATCGCGTTGTGTTTTCAACTATTTTTTGGTGTTTTTATATTACTTTTAGGTGTTTAAAAGTACAAATGAGATGTGCTTATGGTTGTGATGTGGACAATCAGTCAGGCAATGTATGTATTTATCCCTTTATTTATATGATTATTTTGAATCATATACTATAAAATTAGTATAATAAGCAGGAGGCAAAGTATATTGCCAATAGAATTTATATAAAATCGCCTTTAACTAACGTAAACTCTATATTGCGCGTTATAAATTCCAAAAATAAACCACGGCGTGACGTCATGCGCGAACCCGGACGAATTTGACACGGTTTGGTATCATACCTTCCTTTTATTGTATCATATGGACTAGAGTTGGGAAATATATAGTGATTTTTCGATAACTGTTAGAACGGCGATAGTGATTTAAGAATAACCGTTATTTTTAACGGTGATTTTTCACTACAGTGATTTTTATTTATAAGGTAAGACGGAGCAGTATAGTTGCTTTTACGAGACTGATATTCGGTATAAATATTGAATAATGCAACTATAATTGGAAGTAAAATTATAACTTGATTTGGTTGGTTAGTACGTTATTAGGATTAGGGTAAAAATAGTATTTTTTCGATACCGCCAGTGGTACAGGCGTGGCGAGAATTAATCGAAAATAACCTTTATTTTTGTGTTTTCATGCCGCTGAATCTAAATACGACAATAATTATTAATAAAATTAATCTCTTAGATATTTTTCAAATTTGAAATTAACCATCTAAAACTGCAAAAAATCCCATTTAATAGCTTACAAATGAGGGTACACTGAGAAATAGATTATAATATGTTTAATAATCCACAACAGAAATAATAAAATAATTGGAAAACAATATAAAAAAAATATAATCAAAAAACAGTCTCTTTTATATCTAATATAAAAAATAACAAAAAAAAAACATTCTCTTTTATATCTAACTAATTACTTATTATTAAGTAGTTATAAAAAATATAAACAAAAAAAACATTGTCTTTTGCAGCTAGTTAACTAATTTTTGGTAAAACTCAGGTACCTACATATAAATATTTAATAATATATAGAACTAGAAACAGTCAACTTTAATCTAAAAATAAAAAAAACTCTCGTGGGATCACAACTGAAACAAACTTAATGAATATAAAACTATCAAACTAAATAAAAATCATATTACCCATTTTTACAAAGAGGACTGTTAGAGTAGAGAAAAATAAGTTGTTCTGCTTTTTTAGCTTTAAGCCTACTTCTCCTATCTGTAATTATTAGACCAGCCTTAGAAAACTGTCTTTCACAAGGAACTGATGTACCCAAAATACAAAATCTTTCCTGAACTACAGCACTTAGGTTAGGAAAATTGAAGTGTTGTTCTTTCCAAAATTTCAAGGGATCTTCATTCCGCGGCAGGATGTCAGCCTCTAAATAGCGCTGGACCTCGATTATTGCCCTACTTGTGGAATTATTTAGAGGTTGTGATTTGTTGGCAATATTATTTTGTAATGGTCCCCATTTGACAAATCGTCTTCTTCATCCTCCTCTACTTGACTTTTATCGACGTCAACAGACATGGCTTCAGGTGCCACTTTTGCTTATTTTTGGCATCAACTTGCGCGGCTACTAAAGATATTACATGTTTTTTAGTACTGTCAGCAACTACAATATTTTGAAATGCATTGTTCTTAAATCGACGGTCAAGAAATGATGCTACTCCTAAGGTATTACTTTTTTCTACCTGTCCTAATCTAGTGAGTAGTCCGTCATTTAACTTCATTACAGCGCGAGTCACGATTTCGTCAAATTTCCTTTTCATCGGGTTCCTACATACTACAAACAGGCCATTTACTAGAGGAATTACGCATGAACCTGTCGCGTAATTTTCCCCGCTAATAGTTTTCGTAGTCTTCTCAAATGGTCGTAAAACTATGGAAAGTTCCCTACATAATTTCCATTCATTTGGGGATAACACTGGAATATTGGCATTATCCAGAACGGCTATGGTGCTTTTAATATCATTCTCTAAATGTGTAAATCGCTCCAACATATAAAATGTGGAGTTCCACCTTGTTATTATATCTTGTGTTAACTTGAGTGGCTCCGCATCTGGATTCATTTGCTTCTGGTAATCCATTAATCTTTGATTGGATAAAGAACTGCGTCTAAAATGGGACACAATTGTTCTAACTTTGGTTAACAGTTCGGCTATGTCAGGATCAGATAAAGAGTCTTTAACAATTAGATTTAGGGTGTGTGCGAAACACCCAAAATGTTTCCATCCCAAATCTTTGACAATGGCAATATAACCTTATCTGATAATTTCCAGTCTGAAACGATTCTGTTTATAGTAGATGCCAAATTTTCACTTGTGTGTTGACCTTTCATTTGTGAACATTCCAGTAATATTGATTTAAGTTCGAAATTGTCATTTATAAAATGTCCAGTTAGGGCAATAAAACTTTCGTTGTTAATCGACGTCCAGCAGTCGGTGGTCAAACATATTTTTTTCACTTTTTTTATTAAATGACGACATTCATTAAGGCATTCCTCATACCGCGCAGGAATAAGAGTCGTAGATATTTTTTTTCTGTTCGGAAGATCGTAGCCGGGATTTAATGCATGTACAAATTCCTTAAAACCTTTATCTTCTACAATTCGGAAACTTTGATAATCAGATATAAATAACTGTAAGAATTTATCGGTTATTTCTTTAGCAGTCGATTTTCCTATTTTTCTTGGTAGATAAGTAGTTAGCTTCTGTTGTTGACTTGTTGAAGTTGAAGAATATGTCCCAGCTTTGGTTTTAGGCAGCGTCGAGTCCGAGTCTGATAACGCGATAGTACTCTTGCTAGTCGATGGTAATAATTGAACTGCATTTTCTGTTTTTTTGCATACTTTTAATGTAGACATTGATACCAAAGGATGACTCGACAATATATGTTTTTTTAAATTTGAGTGTGATGTTTTATACGAGTATTTTTTTCTGCAAATATTGCATGTTGCAAAAAAGTTTTCACCTTCAAGTGGTGTAAAAAAATTCCACATTTCACTGGATTTCTGTTTTTTATACATTTTGAAAAATCTAGATATATTGCAGGTATTGAATTTTACTATAATTAAGGGTATTTAAAAGATTTATTGTTTGGGTGTCACGCCACTCTACTGTTAAGGAAAATTAATAGTTTAAAAAAATAATAAGCCACTGCGATTAATACAAAAAACTATGTATGTATTCAACGCAGTGACTTTTATTATTTTTTTTTAAATAGTAATTTTCCTTAACATTAGAGTGGCGTAACACCCAAACAATAAATCTTTTAAATATGAATCCGCCACAATCATATATAAGTACAGACATTATTTATAATTAAAGGTATTAAAACTATTTTATCGGTCGCTCTATAATCGTTACTACGCGTAAAGAAGAATAAAAATGATAATTCACCAACAATAGCGACTACAACGGACCGGGCCGATAAACGACAAATCACTGAACAATTTAACATACGTGAATATCTAAACAATCAGATATATCCACAATGCAAGAAGCGATAATATCTGGCGCAACCGTTCAAGCAGCGATTTTAATATCTCAATATCCCGAGAAATATTTATTTTACAAGTGGCGATTATGCGGTCGGGTCGCCCCGTCGCGTCGCCGTGATCTATTTTGTTTCGGTGATCCGTCCGTGGCGCATGCAGATTTGTTAATCACTGAATACTGAATAACGGGGTTAGCGAGATTTCGATCGCCGCTAGCGATAGTGATTTGTCTTTCACGGTGATTGGATCATGGTGATTGATATATCTCCCAGCACTAATATGGACCCGAACTCTATAAGTTTTGAAGAAAGTAATAGAGATAGGTATAAGGAGAGGATTGCCATCTCTATATAATAAAGGAAGTGTCTCTCTCGCAATTCTGTTCGACTGTGTCACGACTCAACCGATGATAGCCGAATCAATCTACAGAGTACAAAATTAGAAAGCGATCAAAATCGTTATCGCTTTTTTTGTTACAGAGTTCGGCTGATGGTGTAAGTCGAGATGATTTTAACCTTCTTTTTAAATATTTCAGTATTTGTAAAGCGTCTAGCGACTAGAGCTCCACTTTGGCTTCTGCATGGCGCGCATGCACGCGCATCATCAATAGACATAAACTCAAAAATATAAATAAATGATGCACTAATTGTTAACAAGTTTACCGGTTTTCTAGCAACAGCAACGTTGTCCAAAGGTAAAGAATCCGCTTATTGACGGACAGGTGTTGGTTCGAATCCGTGCTCGGCTGGAACTTTTTTTATTTTTATCATTTAAAATATTATAAAAACTTAAGAAATCGGCTCTAAAAGGTGTATTGGAAACGGGTTAGCACTCCTTCCTCGATAATTTTTTTTTATCTTTTGAAGGTCCTGAGCAAAAAATTAATCGTGTCCCAAACAGCACACTGACATCTTATGTACATCCTATGGAACTCCGAAAATTGTCAAAAACACGTCCAGAGGATGTCCAAATTTGGACATGTTTGGTCCAATAGAAGTCCAATTGATGATACAAATGTCACAAATTATGACATCCGCGGGATGTCCAATTTAGGACGTCCAATGAATATCCTCTAGCACAACATCCATAGGATGTCCCTTAAGGATGTCCATTGGAATATACAATTAGATTTCCAAAGTACAAGATTTAAAAACCAATTTAACACTCCTTTTGCTTATAAACCTGTTTTCGCATTTTCTACTTTTATACAATATCGCTTAAATTTTATTATTAATTGCTAAATTACCTTGTATGTACCTGCGTAATCCATATTACTCACCTACCTTTTTTATACATAAGCAGCATTCCTGGGAGACTTATATTCCTTATGGTAATAGTTTATGAATATGTAACAATGTATTTGAAGTAGTGTTGGGAATAACCGACTTATTTTAATAACCGACTACTGAGTATTCAAGTGATTTTAAAAACCGGATGATAACCGGTTTTTCACTCGACTACTAATATTAATACGTTCATCGTTCATCTACAGCATTTGTATTGAGAATTACTGACTACTGAGAATTCAAATGATTTTATTTTAAAAACTAATTTATCACTCGTCGGTTTTTCACACGAATTCGAATGCGAATGTTTACATACATCGGTGTTGAAGCAAAGGGTTAAAAGTTCTTAGAATTCAATATTTTTATTTATCTTTATCGTCAGTCTAGTCTCCTTTGTGCTTTGTGGCGAGCCGAACAATGGTTCTTTATTTATATTGATAAATGTATATGTAGTTTAGTAAAAACCGAATTTTCGTCACTCGAATTATAACCGATGCTTCAGGTTATTGAAAAACCGGATGATAGGTTATTTTTCACTCGAGTGATCCCAACACTACTTGCGACGCGACCTTGAAGGACGCGACGATCGAGAATCGACTGATTTAACTCGGTAGTAGGTAAATCAGCAACTAATTGTAGACGTGTTGGAAAATAAAAACCTATTTTTCGTCACTCGAATTATAGCCGATGATAACCGGATGATTCAGGTTATTGAAAAAACCGGGTGATAGGTTATTTTTCACTCGAGTGATCCCAACACTAATTTGAAGTTATTTCAGTTCGGAAAACAACGATAAGATCAATGGAACACGGCGCCCTCTTGTAATAACTGGTTCAATTGTTTAGTTTACCAATTCTCTGAGTGAGGGCGCTATATCGAAGTACAAAACATGTCCAAAATTGTACATCCATAAGCACTAGAATAAATGGATATCCAGTGGACCGTTCAAAAATGTCCATAGACGTGCTGGATACATTATGGACAAATTTTGACGCGTACGTCTTGTGCTATCTGGGTAGGACGTTCAAGTACATCCTGGACATGACGTCCATTGAATGTTCCGAATGGACATTCAATGTAAAATTGCCACTGTGAATTATCAAAATAGACAACTAAAACCGTCGCGTCGGTCCAATGAATTTACAAAGATGTACATCCATGTGCCTCCGTTACAAAGCCATGGATATTCTGGATTATCAATGGAGATCTAAAAACCTCTATGACCAATGGCTTTACAAAAATTAACATCTATGTGACCGTCGTTACAGGACAATGGATATTCTGGATTCCCAATGGACATCTAAAGTCATATATCCAATGGCTGTACAGAAATGATCCATGTGACCTCCGTTACAGGACAATGGATATTCTGGATTACCAATGGACGTACAAATTTACATGTCCATTGGAATTACATAAATGTATATCCATATGACCTCCGTTATAGGACCATGGATATTCTGGATTACCAATGGACGTACAAATTTACATGTCCATTGTCATTACATAAATGGATATCCATATGACCACCGTTACAGGACCATGGATATTATGGATTACCAATGGACGTACAAATGTACATGTCCATGGGCATTACATAAATGGATATCCATATGACTTCCGTAAAAGTGGTCCATGGATGTCCTGACCCTCTAATGGCTTTAAAATGGACGTCCATTGGGTATCGTGTGCTGTTTGGGCGTCTACCTTAACCTAAAAATTATGTTTTGTTTGAGAAATAATATTATAATGTCTTCTTGTGACCACGGAGTTGAGAAATAGGTTCTTGGACAGGTTTGGTCAGTTTTGGGTTTGCTCAGGATCTTTTTTGGTTCTTTTTAAAGGTTCCGAGCAAAAAACTAATCGAGTTTGAAAGTTGGTGCATGCGCGCCATGCGGAAGCCAGAGTGAAGTTTTAGGTCGCTAGCCGCCTGTCAGTATTTGGTACCATTTCCGACTTGGGCTTGCATGGCCTGTCCCCTGAAAGTCCCTAAGCAAATGATCCCCGAAGCCCGAAGGCGAACCGCGCCGATTGCTTGGGAATAATTGATAATATATGATATTTCCCCATCCCATGCTTGAGAAAAAAAATTGCAGCCGAATAAATGCTAAACTCGTTTCCTATACACCTTTTAGAGCCAATCTTAATTTTTAAATGACAAAAATTTTACAAGAAAGTTCACCCGAGCCCAGTATTGAACCCACTGCCTATCGATTCATTAGCGGTACTCTACCTCTGGAGTGGGGCGGCAAGAAAATCGGTAAACGTGTTACAAGCATAGAAATAGGAGGGGATATAGAAATCGCTTCCCCTCTGCGCGGATGGAGAGATTTGTTGGGCGGCCATTTTGACACAGAAATGTCAATTGCAAAGCGGCAAATTTAAAACGGTACCTATTTCTACCGTGCAAATCTACAGCATTTGCAACAAATTTTGTAGTACATCGACTGTTTATCTGGTTTAACTGATTATTAGAAAGAAAAACAATAGGTATATATGTATGCCTGGGCTGAATATAAACCTACAATAATCGTCTTTTTTGGTACGAGCCAATAACCATTATTGCAATTTGTTTTTTCAAATTCTCGTTATGAATTTTTAGTCATTTAATACCAAAACCCAATTAAACCAAAAATCGATTTATAAAACCCAAAAATACCTACTGGGCTGCATTTTATACTAAACTTGTTCTTTTTTTTCAAACTTTGCTTACACCGTACCTTAAACTAAATTAATGTCTAAAAGTACCTACCTAACTGCAATTATTTTAGTACACACATACTATTGTAGTGTATTTTGCGAAACCATTATGTTGTTTTGATGAATATGAACGCTGTGGTGCTAAAATATCCAACAATAGTAGTTCAGGATTAGGCTTTGGTCCCAGAATACCTGATCTGGGCTTTGGTGGAGTTAAGATTTTAAATCATAATAATCTTATTTTGTGGTAGGTAATTACAAAAATTTAAACTTTTTATACTGGTTATTTTAAATTAAAAAACAACATAAAAATTTGCTTTATTTCATTTATTTATTTGCTTTAAGATCATACATAATATATTGTTATGATATAAGCTTCGTCAGTACCTACAAATCTGAGTAAAATGGTATAACATAATTTAACATACAAAGAATTAACAAATAGATAAACACTATACAAAGTCAAGTACAAGCACAAATAGATATAACGGGCAGTTCACATCAAGAAAATTATATTACGAGGCAACATTTATAAATTCCGATCAGCTATAAAACACCCTGTCTTGTAGTAGTTCCTTCAGCCTCTTCTTAAAGGCTTTCATGTTATCTACTGATCTGATTTTGTCTGGCAGGTTATTAAAGATCTTAACGCATGCAAATTGTGGAGATCCTTCATAGTGGGCAGTCTGATTAGCAGAGCGGAAGCATTTCTTGTTGGGTAGCTGTGGTTGTTCGTCTTGAAACTGCTTCTGTTGTTGAAAACATACATGGCACATTTCAGTATAGTATCTTGAACTGTTTAAATATTGGTCTACATAATTTTATGGGCTTGGGCCCAAACAGCAGTCTTATTATTCGTTGCTGTGTAATGACAACTCTGTCGATGATCGTTGCTTGACCCCAGAGTATTATATTATAAGCAAGGTAGTGATAGGCAAGCGAATAGTAAGCACTCTTTAACGTATGTTGGAGGATTGTCTGTTTAAGTTTCACGTATGTCCCCAGAAACTTTACCATAGCAGAGCTGTTGTTGATGTCTATCCTAGGTTTGTTTTTGTAAAAGTGTACCATCACCGTCTTTTCTTTGTTTAGTATCAGTTTATTGGAATTTCACCACCCACTCATACTACCACAAACTTTGGAGATAGAATTCATAATTAATATTACTTATTACTGCAGGGCACAATGGGCTCGATAAGTACCTATGTGTGTGCTAGAGATGAGCGATATCGTGATTTTTTAATATCTATGATATCTGATATCGTTACTTTTTGATATCAGTGATTTAAAAGCGTGAAGTGATCATGACTTTCCAGTAGGCAATTTGCTTCTACAAAATATCGTGAATTGCGATATATCATATCACTTACTACTTTTACCAATTAGCTATCTGCACCTGTGCTCAGTGCTGTGTATGTCGTGTTCGGAAATAAATCGACAATATATCCAATTTATAATCAAATTAACTTATTAAATTTATAAAAACAACAAAGTGGGTAGTAAATTCGCTGGTACACAAACAAAACAAACCAAACAAATACATCGGTTTGTTAAAACTAAAATAAACATTATTGCCCAATATCTAAGCTGGTAGCGTTTTCCTAAAAAAAAATAAATGGGTACCTATTCTAATGTATTCTTTAGAAAAGAAAAAGAAAATGCAAAAACATATTTTTGATCGCTTAAAATAAGTTTAAGTACTTAATTCTGATATAACAAACTTACCAAATTACGATCGTCCAATGCAAGCGAAATTGTAGGGTGCTTATAATTTAAATGTTTTTTAAGATTCGAGGTGCTCGTTTTAAAAGACAGTTTTGCTTGACATATATTTCATTTTGCAATACTATTTTTTTCATTATCAATTTCAAAAAAATTCCATAAATATCACCTCTTTCTTTTTTAAATAATACTAGACATTGTGTAACAGCAGCCAAAAAACCAAATTAAAAAAATATATGCTCCAGTCTCCAACGCCAATTCTTTTATTCTATATCTAATCCACAAATTGATATACAATATTAACATCAAGCAGACTAAGTAATCATAATCAACCAGTGATCACTGACACCACTGATATCACATTTCACGAATAACGAATATCAAATACTAAAAATAAATTCCCGTGACTCCGTGACATGCGAGTCGCGATATGCGTTTCAAAAGAAACGTGAAACGGACGTAAGGCACGATATCCCTTGCAGCCCATATATTCTTCAAAAGTGACATACGAAAATCGACCTAATAACCTAATGCCGATACATGTTAATGGATAAATATCACTTTTCAAGTCACGCTTTTACCCGGACTCTGGTAGCAACTGTTACTTGTGATTTTTAGATATCAGTTAAAAAATATCAGATCGTGAAATATCGCTCTTCTCTAGTGTGTGCTCCTATCACTATACTACTTAATTCTAAGCATGTAACATTATCAGATTTTCTTCCACTAAACCAGAATCACAGTAATTATCAGAATTAGTGATTTGTTAACATTTTCAATATAAATTACAAGAAGTCTAGAATCAACATATAAATGACATTTAACTTTATTTATTCCGAAGCTTCAAACGTCAAATTTGTAGGGGAAGTGACAGTTCTGTGTCAAAATGGCAGCCTCCGTTGCGTTCCAATAAAATTGGATGCGCACTCGTCCAAGCGCGTTCTAACTACCCTCTCTTTTCTCTGGTTACAAGTGCATCATAATACTTACATTTTTGAGGTTGCGGTTATTTACTCACATTACGCAGGCGCGAAGCTTTCCAATCGATATTGCCTTGCGTGTATCTAGACGCCACGTTAGTGTTTGACTCGGCGACGAATTATTTACTTCAGTACTACCAGTACTACTCCGAACTTGGCTAGGAATCACCCAGGTCAAGCCTTAGCAAGACCTAAAATACTCATTTTCCTCCCTTCTTGGTAGAAAACGGGTGTAATTTATATCTGTGACTTCGGCTTGACCTTTCGGAGAGGTGTCTGTAATCTGCCGGTAAGCCTACAGCGTACTGTAAAAGCGGAAGAGACATAAAAATGTCGTAAGGTTAATAAAAGGCATAATATACAAAACTATTGCATTTATGCAACAGGGAAAATATAACAGAACAAAATATACTTAGTTTGAACAAGCGACAAAATATAAAATAGAATAATCAACTTAACTTTCTCCAATGACTTGTAATAGTGCTTAAATAAATTAGCCGAGCCTCGCCAGCTACCTCTTTTAAGGACCTCATCAAGACCCACAGTTTTTCAAAATTTTAAGAAGCTACTGCCGATCTTATTGATTCAGGACTTGTATCAATATTTAAACTGTTAAAAGCTGTGTTCAACCAACCAGCTATTACTGCTCTTGAAGCAGCTTTGACCTTTCCTTTTGTGGAGATAAATAAAGCATCCAGACTTTTAAGAGATTTTCTTCTTTCTGAAGATAACAATTAGGATTCTAATCAATCTGATCATGTTTAGAACCTCTTCGTCCGAGCTGGAATGCTTCCACCCCGACTGACGTCTGGCTGCAGCATCGTTTTTTGAACTAAACCTTAGAAATAGTGTAACTGAAGTATGAGATAAAATGCAGTGGTTCTTATCACTTTAATAAGAGAGTTAAATCGTGGATTCTTCGTCCGGAAGATAATAACAGAAGAAAGGCTAGATGTCTGGAGACTTGAAAAATGCTTGAACAATCAGGGGAATTTTCCTTTAATCACTTAATCAGAACTTGTTCAACTTGAAAGAGAAATCAAGATTATTTGTACAAAAGTCGTTTAGCAGTGAACTTTGGTCAAAAACAGGTTCAACTTGAACGCCCGATTGTGGGCGTTCAAGAAGAGTTCAAGTAGGATATTATTGTTGTTAACCGCTTTTTGCATATTTGATATCACATTTATTAAAAATAGATTGTTTTCTATTGTGGTCGCTTAACAAAATTTATATAAAAAGAGAAATGCATCCTTGTGTTGAAAACATGGATGATGAATCTGAAGATGAAGATTTTTTAGATCTTATTCACCAATTGCTTCATCCTAGAGCCCCACAAGTCTACAGGGATAGACCTAGTCATTTTGAGATATGGACAGACTAAGAATTTAGAGAGTTGATTAAAATATTTTTCTCTCTTGTTGTGAAGTTGGTGGATCTTGAAATTTTTTTTCCATGATTTTAACGTAAACGATATAACAGCAGAAATTTTATGTTGAAATAAAAAATAAACACAAACAGCTTTGTTGCACTTTACTATCCTAAAATTCTCCAAAAAAGTTTGATTATGTTAAATATTTTCTTCTTTTTAGTTGCTGGCCTTTAGAAAATCGTATTGATCCAAGATCAATTGAACCCGTTGTGGTATGCTTTGGTGCAACATGAAAATTACTGAACTAAGATCAGTGGTGATCTGAAGTTCAAAAGAACTCACGGTGAATGGCTCTTTGTACAACCCGGCCTTAAAGTGGATAAATAAATAGAGAGAACCCGTGAACAGAGTTGAATTGCCTCATCTCTAGTGTAGTCCCTGCCTTATGGGCTACGTCGGCTAGCTCTGCCCCGGCGATTGGGGGGGGGGGGGATAACCAGAGCGGTAACAAAAGCGCCATCTATTTTATGCCCCCGGTAAGGCAGAGACTGTTATAAACAAAAAAGAAACAGGAAAACTAAAGTCTAGAAATTCAACACGCTTCTCGCGCGAAACAACCACCAACCATTCCGATTGTGGGTTAGCTATGGCTGGGTAAGAGTGTTTAGCCCGCTTAAATAATCGCCGACCATCAAGCTACCACATCGAATACTTAGAAAAATATTTCTCTACTCTGAGACACATATCGCGATACCAGCGATCAGTAGACTGATCATTCACTGCATCAATGATGGGCACAGCCCTAGATAGTGTATCAGGCACCACATTATCTTTTCCCTTCCTATGCTCGATGTCAAAATCATATTGATGTAGCCTGACAGCCCAACGAGCAATCCGACCGACTGGATCCTTTATTGAGTTCAACCATTTCAAGCTATAGTGATCTGTGAAAACAGTGAAATGGCAATCATCTATGTACGGCCGCAGCTTTTTAATTGTAAATAGTACAGCAAGGCATACCTTTTCTGCGATACTGTACTTCCTCTCTGCTTTTGTGAGGGACCGACTTAAGCTAAGTTCTGACAGACGCGGACTGCGGAATCCGGAGAAATGTCAAGTGGCAATTTCGGATTATTTTACACTATACGTTCTGACAGATGCGAAATTTCGCAATTTTTGACGTTTGGTAAATGTCAAAAATTGATAAATTCTCAATTCTCATTTGCTTTTGTTATTGTTGATTGTTGTTAAAAAGTAGGTTGCAATGCAAAGAAACAAGACAATGTTATTAATTGCGTTATATTTTTATCTTCGTCATCGGGGCACTGTAAAAAAGAAAAAAAAATGCTCGCCCAAAACGATGTTGGGTAAGATATTTTTTTGGCTAGGGAAAAACAAGGAGCCTTTCATTCCCTGATTCAAGAAATGAGGCTGACTGACGGAATTTTATGCATAAAAGGACCATTCATAGTCCTGTCGGAAAGGAATTACTTACTGGTAATTTTAAATAGATGGTCACTTCCGTCGATGGGCTCGTCCAAAGCCACTCTTTCATCATTTATTAAAAACTCAATCTGCAAAAATTCAGTCATTTTTAAAAATTTGTGTTGATTTTTAGCACATACACTTTAATTCCAACGAAAGTTGCTTGTTTTAGATTAGATCCAAAATATAACCTCAAAAAAGATCGATAACAGAGAAAAATATATGTTTTGTCTTTCTCTACGAGGAAAAATCCGTAAAAAAGTTAAAAATATTCCAACTTTTATCTGTCATCGCAAAAAGTTAAAAATTTCCGCAATTTTTTCCCGCCATGAAATCTTGCTTCAAATATGACCAATCAGGGGAGATTCGCAAAAAAAATATCCGCATTCCGCGTCTGTCAGAACTAGGCTTTAGATAGCGAACTACTCGTTCCTCTTCTTCTTGTCTTTGCAAAAGCACAGCTCCCAAACCATACTCAGAAGCATCACACTGAACCAAAAAGGAAATATCAAATGGATGGATAAGGGCATCTTACCAAAACCTTACCTCCGCCTTACTGTAAACTATTTCCGTAGGTTGCTGGGTTCATTAAAGACATCAATTTCACTAAACAATATGTGTATTTACAGTTAGTTACATATTTATATAACCCAACTCTTGAGTCTGGCAGTTGTAAGAAGAAAGTTTATTTTTCATAACACTGTAGTTGCGGAGATTTAACTTCTTGTACGAAACTTCGTTAAGGCTGGGTTAAGGATAAGTAGGTCCTTGTTTGGCTCATAGGCCGAGATATTGTTTGTAGATGATGTGAAAATATCACGTCCTACCGGCACTGGAGGCCCGGGGAAGATGCTTTAATTGGGTTTTATGACCCGAGAAGAAAACAGGACTTTGTCTCTTAGATTAGGTACTGACGATCCGAAAAGAACAGGACTATGCCTTTTGAAATGAGAGATTCTGTGACCGAAGAACAGGACTTTGCCTAGAGAAATAGGTACTGACGACCCGAGAGAATGAGAGGGAGGACTTTTCCCTGCACTCACTACTTCACACAGACTTTATGGGAACGTGTCTGGTCATACATTTGACCGATTTTCTTGCCGTGCCCCGAGCACAACCCTCTTGCTCTGAGTTACCTAGCTAACTAACTTGCTTTGACGACGGCAACGAAGTTGAAATGAACTGAACCGTCCCTTCGGGGACCCGCCTGAAAGGGTTTGACCAATTAGAGTAAGAACAGCGATGACGCAAATACTACTCTGACCATTAGAAAATAGGAAGAGGCCGAGCGTTGATACCCCGGTACGACTGCGAGACGTAAGGGGGTTGATATCTGTAGCCATGTTTTCTGGCTTTTTATGCATTTATTTTAGAACGCTAAAGCAATAAAACTAAAAGATAAGAGATTTACTAAGGAAAGTTTCGAGTTTTTTTGAAGTTTCGCCGACAAAGGTGCCGTTTTAGAGGAAAGATTTTCTTTAGATATTTTATCCGAAATGGGCTTTGTGTTTAACCGATAACTGTGTATTTTAATGCAAGTTAAATAAACAAGAGATACGAGTTTGAGTTTTATTATTTGAAGGGGATTTTATACCTGCTTGGTTATTAATATTTATTTGGAAATAAAAATAGAAATATAGAAATTAAACGAACCGTTGGGCTTCCCCAACATCAAAATTTGGACATGACAGGGACTTTAACAAGATATTCCTTAATCTGGTTGAACGCACTCTCGCACTGATCATCCCACAGAAACTTGACGTTCTTCCTTGGGAGAGCTGCTAGCGGAGCAATAATCATCGAGAAATTTGGCAGAAATCGTTGATTCCATGACGCAACACCAACTATACATCTGATTCGGTTACGTTTTTGGGCGTAGGTATTTGTAAAATAGCCCCTACTTTATCAGGGTCCACCAAAAGACCAGTCGTATTAACCACATAACCCAAGTATCTGAGTTCAGGCTTACAGAACTGACACTTCCTCTCATTAAGAGTCAAACCAGCGCGCTTAATGCGCTCAATAACCTCACGAAGAATCGTGATGTGCTGGTCAAAGGTAGGTGTACCGGCAATAACGTCATCGAGATAAACAAATACACACGCCTCGAGATCCACTCCTATTACTCTGTCAAGAGTCTTTGCCATACCGCAGGGGCGTTAGTAAGGCCAAACGGGATTCGAGTGAATTGGTATAGACCACGACCTGGTCCTGTGAAAGCGGTAAGCGGCCTAGATTCCTTAGCAATTGGAATTTGTCAATATGCTGATTTTATATCAAGGGTGGTGAGATATTTGGCGTCACGCAATTTGTCCAGCGTAGCGCTTACGTACGGTATCGGATACGCATCGGAAACAGTGACCTTGTTCAATGCACGGTAGTCGGTACAAAATCTTGAACCACCTGACTTCTTCACGAATGCGATCGGCGAAGACCAAGGGGAATTGGAAGACTAAACAATCCCGCCAGAGAGCATCTGCTCTAGCTCAGCGTGCACTTGCTTTTGTAATGCAGGCGATATCGGATAATAACGCTGCTTAATAGGAGCCGATATGGTTTGAATAACAAGTTCCACCATCTTAGTGCAACCTAGATTGTTATTCATAGTGGCAAATGTCTCAGCAACCAAGCGATCCAGAACAGCACGTTGTTCCAGAGGGAGAGAGAGAGAGAATCAATCGACAGGATAGCAGCAAGGCTAGCTGATGTAGAAGATCCATCATTTGTAAATGTCCACTTTCCGGCATATAAATCAGGTATAAGTCCCATTCGAGACCAAGTCGACACCAAGAATGAGAGTACGGTGAAGTTCAGGAACCATTAAGACATCGAATAGTACCACTCGATCGCATAATTGGATTAGCAGAGAGACTGTCTCAATACTTTTGCAAGTACTCCCATTCGCAACTGTACATCCAATCTTGGTTGAAACATTAGTGTGACAAAGACCCTTAAGTATTTCCCAACCACATTATCCGATAATCGTCCTAGAAGATCCACTATCTAACAGTCCCCAGAATAGATTTACCATATATCATACCGTCAAGGTAGGGTCGTTCATCATTCTTGGCATAATAATATTATTTTTGGCCAGGGTAGGAGATTACGTCTTACAATTTGAATTTTTGCCTGGTCCGAGGGAGGATTAGAAAGTTTACGGAAAAAATTCTCCATGGCAACTACAAATGTAAGTACTTATTCTTGAGCACCTTGTGTTATTCTACAGCTTTCGTCCCATAGAAAGTAATTGTAATCATATAGCTGGAAAGCTTCTCGTGATTGCATGACCAAGTTATCCCAACTACCAAAAGAGCAAGTTCTATACCATAAAAGTGCATTGTCCGCAAAAATCTCCGGAGCAGACCGTGGGCGTGTACCGTTGTCAACTTCGGTTACGGTTTTGTGCCCCGTAAGTATCGGTAATCTGAAAAGTTGACAGATTGGAAACGCAATATCTGTCATTAATGTCACCGAAGAATCCGATGCGGTTAACCAGGTTTGACAACGGTACACAGCCCGTAAGAGTTGTTCCTTAGAGACACCTCGTGACAAGCGGACTTCTTCAACGCGCTCTATAAAGTCGCTTTCACTAGTTCGCCCGTTATATTTAACGTTCCAGCGACTCGCATTGAAAAAACGGTGCGGTTCCGAGTTAGAATTTCCGCGCAATGGGGAAAACTGAAAATTGTCAAGCCTGTTTGCCAGATTGACATATGGATTAAAATAAAGACGCGTACAGATACAGCGAACGAACAGTTCCAAACGGATTCGTTTGGTTAATGTGTACGTACTAACAAATGTCATCGCACGCATTCGTTCGCCTTCGCTAGGGTTCGCTCACTGGGCGGTACATCAAAAGAAAATTCGTTCCACCTTTTGCGTATTCGTGCATTTGTTCGTTGTATGTGGACCGCAAAGCAAATTTTCTATCGGACGCCGAGAAAATTCCTGCGAATGCATTCGACCGAATGCGTTTGCTTTCGTTCGCTGTATATCTAGGCGCCTTAAGACAAAGGTTCATTATTTCTAACCGAATCCACATTTTTAATACGGGAGAAATTATCTTCGTCTGAAAATCTGCCATGTGAATTACGTCTTGTGGGAGACGAGGTATGAACAGCTCGAGGATAAACGTATTTAGGAAGTGATCTATTAATGCTACCCGTTTGAAAATTGTCCGTATTAGTTTTACCGTAGTTTTGCGGTAACGATTTCGAGAAATGGTTTCTACGACCCATATCTACGCATGGATAGTACTTACTTGCAAAGGTCTTTATTATTTCAAACTAATATTTACATCTCATTCTTACAACTATTTACATTATGTATGAGTATTCTTAGTACAATATTTACAAAAGTATCCATTCACTAAGAAGAAGCAACCAGAGGCTGGTTCGGGTGGTTGTTAGCCTAGAGGGAAGAGTTGAGGTGCGTAACGGCTGATTCCGGCTCCATAAGAACCTCATTTCTAAATATCTGACCATTAGCTAAGTATATCATTAGGATTATTTATATTAGGTATCTATAATATTTCCTATTTTTATAAGGCAATTTAAATTCGATTATAAATTCGCCGAGGAAATCTATTTTCCGGTAGTTTCAAAATGTCCCAGTTTTCATCCTCATCAAGCATTTCCATATCGAAAAAAATTAAAAACACCACACAAAAACAAAGGTCCAAATCGAAATTATTTTTAAAAAACAATAAAAAGCAAGGTTAAGTTCAAAATAATTAAATGCGCATGCATTTCCTTTGTAGGTAAACGATTAGGTGGAGAAATTTGACTCCCTAAATTTAGGAAGCCCTAACCTACTTTTTAGGAAAGGAATAAACGTTGGTGGAACCCAAAATCGCATCTTAGCCTAAGTTATTCGTTTCCTAGCGTTAGGGAGTGTTGGTGGAAATGGGCATAAAGCAAATATGCTGAATCGATTGCCGAAATCGATATTTTAAAATCTCGATTTGTGTTGGCAATGTTTAGTTTAGTGTTTACGTGGTGTTTACTAACCTAAGATTTTGTGCTAATGTTTTGTATTTTTTGATTTTTTTGTTGTATGCCGTTTGTATGAAGTAGTTATTTAAAAAAATTCGAAAGTTTAAATAAACTTGTGTTTTAAATATGAGTAGGAACAAAGAATTACTTTCAAAAGTAGGTCTTCGACTAGATGGAAGAAGAGCAGATGAACTGCGAAGAATTCGTTGTAAACTTGGAGTATTTACCCAACCTGATGGTAGTGCTTATATAGAACAAGGATTGACTAAAGTGTTAGCAGCAGTTTACGGGCCTCATCAAGTAAATTTGATATAACATTCTGAACAAAACATGCCTAACATTTTAACACAGTAACTTTTAGGTCCGTAATAAGCAAAAAGCTCAGCATGATACTTGCATAATTAATACTCAGTTTAGTATGGCTGTATTTTCAACAAATGAGCGAAAAAAACGTCCTAGAGGTGACAGAAAATCTACCGAATTATCAATGCACTTACAACAAGCCCTTCTAGCAGTTGTAAGAACTGAACTTTACCCTTGGTCACAAATTGATGTGTATGTGGAAGTGCTACATGCTGATGGGGGTAAGATAACTTAGTATATCAATATATCGGCTAGATTTTCAATTAGTTGTTAAAACATTACAATTTCAGACACTTAAAATGATTTAGGTCACTCAGGTTTGTTATATAGGTACCTAACAGATATAACATATGAAGACTCCACTGCAAAAAGTATGAAGGTCACATTTTTTTTTAATTCCAAAAAAATCCTTAGGTTTTAGTAAACTACTAGTTATTGGACAGTATTATCTACTAAATTACACATACAATGGTAGAAGACAATTTGTAAATTTGGCAGACTGCAAACTTAATTGGGTTTTTGAACTTTAAAATTAGTTTTCTTACGAAAAAACTTTTCCATGTTTTTTGCAGTGGACTCTTCATATATAAGTACTTTAAAGCTTTAGGATGTATATCCAGGCCCTCATTGTAAACCGCGTAAAAATGCGGGCATTTAGTTATACTCTAAAATGCTCCTTTTTAGTGTTCCGTGAAACGGAACACTTAGGTGTCTGTCCGTCTGTCACAGGCGATTTTCTCTGAAACTATTTGACATAAAAAATTGAAATTTAGCACACAGATAGAGTGTAGTGGCCCAATTATAGACGTGAAGTATAAAAAGTTGAATTTTGATTCTGGGGGTTAATTTCGAGGGGTAAAGTGGGACATGAAAAAAAAATTTTCATGGGCATTGTATAGGGTATCCAATGAAAGCTTATTGAAGCACGAATTTAACAATATATATGATGTATTTTTTGTGCATTTTTTTGGGAAAAATGCTTAAAAATTGCTGTCCCCCACCCGTATCACCAGAGGGACCCACAGAAAAATCTGAAAAAAATCATAAACATTAAGAATTAGGTGTAGATTGAACGAAAATTATCGGCATTGATAAATTCTAGCACTATCAATTGTTATAAACAATTTAATTGTTTATTTCCTTATAACTGCTGAAGGTTTTAGAGAAAAAGTTTTTGGACAAAAATATTTCTCAAGATGTAAGGAACAACTTTTGCCCTTACACGTTTTTCAAAATTTTTAATTTGGCTCCGTCGAGACGCTTCCCACTCAGTTCCGCGCATACGCGATGTGATACAGCGTTGGTGCCGTCGGCGGCAGGTAGCTTGGCGGATGGGCGGAGATCGGGCGGCTGAGGTTTGCTCAGGTTAAGGTTAACTGATGGCACGGAACACTATGCAAGTATAACTTGCACTTGACCGATTATTTTTTTATTGGGATAGCCCATATAAACTTCAAGCCTAAATACCAACGTACCATGGGCGTCTGAAGAGAAGGGAGATGTAATCTATTGACATGGGATTTAAAGGATTGGAGGTTGGGAGAGAAACGGAAAACATCTGCAGACAGTTTGTTCCATAGTCTAGAGACCCTAGGTATGAATGAGCGAGAGAAGTGGGATGTTCTAGGTTTTTGTAGCTTGACAGTAAAGGGATGCATATGTAATGCACTTCTTGTTGTTCTGTTAGGAACAGTCGAGGGGAAAACGGTAGTTAAAGGTTCATGTATTTGGAATTCAATCCAAGTCCAAAGCAAATTTTTGCGTTTTATACATTTAAAATTTTTTTGTGATGACTGTTACCACTATATTTGCCTTGCCACAGCTTTAAAAACTAAGTACACTTCCAGCTAGAAGAAGCCCTGGAGACCTAGTAATGTTTTTCAAGTTACTTAATGGCCTCACCATTTGTCCAGAACTACTCTCCAAAATTAATTTTCAAGTTCCGCCCAGATTTACGAGAGCTAGCTTGACATTTTTGAGACCATATTACAGCAAAATGCCTTTTTTCAAAAAAATACCCTTTAATACTCAAAAAATACCCATGAATACCCAAGAGTATCTTAAAGTTGCTGTT
The DNA here is from genome assembly GCA_963971165.1 of Philopedon plagiatum. Classification (NCBI taxonomy): domain Eukaryota; kingdom Metazoa; phylum Arthropoda; class Insecta; order Coleoptera; family Curculionidae; genus Philopedon; species Philopedon plagiatum. The sequence goes on from OZ020195.1 coordinate 25,635,916, forward strand.
CTGTACCCCAAAAATAACCCTCAAATACCTAGTAATTCGGCCAAATCAATTTTTCTAGTAAATGTCCGCAATAACTCTTAATTCTCCAAAAGTTGTACATATACAGGGATATCCAAATAAAAGTAAACAGGCCTTATAACTTTTTTATTTTTAAAGATGGGAAAAATATGAAATATGAAAGTTTTGGGGATTATTATTTATTGTTGTTTATTAGGAGCATACATGTGGTACAATAAATACACCCGTACATACGCCCCGAATGGGCCATCGACCGAGGTCCTTCACCCCTTAGTGTATACTGGCAAGCGATGAGCGTTGAGCCGTTAAGCGATGAGCGGTGCAGAGCGCGTGTTGTTGTGTATATTGACGAGCGTTGTTTGGCTTTATTTTGTCAGTTTTATTTTAACTGTGGAGTTGTTCACGTCGGCGTCGGTTCACATAAGTTTAATGGAAAACCCGCGATTATTAAAGTTGATTTTAAGAAAGAAAATAAAAAGAAGAATAGGAGTACACGAGTATAAATGACATTAATATGGCGTTGGAGGAGCATGAAGAGCAACAAATCAATCCAAATAAATACAAGAATTTGTAAATTATTTTTTTAATTCTTAAAGAACTTACTTGAGTTTTAGAAAATATTTCATAATTTTTCTTAGTAAAAAGCCTCTTACATTGTTTTACAGACTTGCCATTAAGCAAATTAAATGAAAATTTTGATACAATGACCTCATGATTTGTAAAACCTGCGCTAACAGTGCTACATTCAACATTATTTTTATCAAAATTGCTGCATACATAATCCAACAATGTTGAGAAATTTAAACAAATCCGTGTAGGCGATTCAACATGCATATTTAAGTTAAATGAATATAAAAGTGCATTCCTTTCTTTTATTCCTATATTCATATATACTTTACAGCGAGCTGAATTCTAAATCACATTTAGAAAAACTTGGAACGAGGCTCTCCAGCATAATTTTTCTGATTCGGAGGATCGCCCAAACATCGTCTGATGACACTGGTCGATCGACTTACATGGGACTGTTTGAGCCTCAACTTTTGTATAGCATTATTGTCTGGGGAAACCAATTTTCGATATATCAAATATATTTTTAATTATACAGGGTACCTCAAAAATAAGGTAATGCAACTTGTAAAAATTTAAAATATAAAAATTTTAAATTTTTGAGATATACAAAATAGAGTGCTCTATACCCAAAGAAAAAAACTTAAACCTCACTTCAGTCCAGGTTGTACAGGTGAGAATATAATTAAGGTCACAAAATACAAGAAAATGGATTTCAAGATATTTAAACCAATTGTTCGGGAAAAAAACCCCAATCATCCAATGAACAATTAGTTTAAATATCTTGAAATCCATTTTCTTGTACTTTTTGACCTTAACTATATTCTCACCTGTATAACCTGGAATGAAATGCGACTTACGTCTTTTTCTTTGGGTATAGAGCACTTTATTTTGTATATCTCCAAAATTTAAAATTTTTACAAGTTACATTACCGTATTTTTGAGGTACTCTGTATAAGTAAAAATAAATTTGATATATCGAGAATTGGTTTGGAGAAAAGCAAAAGCTAACCTTAAAAGGAAAACTCTGAGAAATACATAAAAAAAAATTCCCATTTGTTATATTGGGCATATATATATATATATATATATATATATATATATATATATATATATATATATATATATATATATATATATATATATAAAAACCAGGTAATATTGGGGAATGCAGCAAAATTAAAGAGTACTCTTTAAAGGTTTTCCAAGCTTTCGGAAATGTTTATTTCCATCTTCAGGGAGACTACAAAAATTATGATTATGTCAGGTAACAAAAGTTGGTAACTTTAAGAGTTAACTTACATCTTTGGTGAGGATGTATTTCGTGATGTACATAATCATGAGCTTGGGTATGAGATAAATAAAACTAACATCGTCAAAAACTTATTGATTAAAAAACTATGTGGTAACTTAAGTAGATTGTTAAAATGGTATCACTTTACACTTTAAAATTACATAAAACATCATTAATTAAAACAGATGATCATCGCTGAAAATATTTAAAATTATTAAAAGCAATGTACTGCCATGACAGTAAATTGCTTTTAATAATTTTAAATATTTTCAGCGATGATCATCTGTTTTAATTAATGATGTTTTATGTAATTTTAAAGTGTAAAGTGATACCATTTTAACAATCTACTTAAGTTACCACATAGTTTTTTAATCAATAAGTTTTTGACGATGTTAGTTTTATTTATCTCATACCCAAGCTCATGATTATGTACATCACGAAATACATCCTCACCAAAGATGTAAGTTAACTCTTAAAGTTACCAACTTTTGTTACCTGACATAATCATAATTTTTGTAGTCTCCCTGAAGATGGAAATAAACATTTCCGAAAGCTTGGAAAACCTTTAAAGAGTACTCTTTAATTTTGCTGCATTCCCCAATATTACCTAGTTTATCTCCTGACTAGTCAGCAACGACTACCTCTCTCATATATATATATATATATATATATATATATATATATATATATATATATATATATATATATATATATATATATATATACAGGGTGTCTAAAATAGGTGATACCACTATTGCTATCTCCGAAACGGTAAAAGATACAAGGTCGGTTAAATTGGAGAAAACGTGCCATTTTTACTCCACATTTATATTCCGTTTACGGAGTTGCCAAATTCTCTATACTTTCTTATCTACAGAGGATTTTTTAAAGATAGTCAAAAAACCAAAAAAAAAGCTCGTCTTTATTTTTTATTTTCGTTGAACAGTAAAGTAAATCTATACTAATGGACAAATTTCCTTTATTAGGTTACCTTTGTTGTGCGGGCAAATTTTTGGGAACCGTGTGTTTTCGCATAAGGCAGATTTTACTCTTGAGTTTCGTCAAATTTTTAAATCATCTATTTTTATTTTTAGGTATTTACCCTGCTTGTGTAAACGCAGCGACTCTAGCTATTGTTGATGCAGGGATTCCAATAAAAGAGTACGTTTGTGCATGTACAGCTAGTTTAGCTAATAATGACGTTCCTATGTTAGACATATCTCATCAAGAGGAAATGATTGGGGGACCAACTTTAACAGTTGCCGCACTTCCAATGTCTGGAAAAGTAGTACTTATGGATATGTCACAGAGATTTCACTTAGATCATTTACCTAAAGTTTTAAACAATGCGTTAAATGGCTGTAAAGATATTAAGGAAATATTAGATGGAGCTGTCAAAAACCACGTAACTGAAATCGGAAGTGCCACGGGGTGGGCCAATACAACTAGTTAAAATAAAGCAAAGTGTAGAAAAACAAAAGTTTTATTTGTGTATAAATAGTTTTTAAAGATCTTTATAAAACCAATTAAATACTTGTCAGTTTGAAAATATTAAAAATATATCATATTTGTAATTCTTAAACCTAGCGACTTTACAGCAAAGCTGAAGATATATTATATTTAACAATAAATAAAAATGAACAATATATTTAATATGTTTTAAATTAAATCTACCAGTGCATTATGGTTTGTATAGTGTATAGGTAAGATATTGATAAATGTTATAATTCCAGATACATCTGGACCTAAAGGTGAAATTATGGTTTTATAGCTTCAAAATATAATTGTTTAATAGCTCAAAAATATACGTTATTTTGCATAAATGAACTTTGGTGAAAAATTTTAAACAAAAATGTTTAGCCTTATTAATACCTGTTCACTGTTAATCAGTGTATATTTTAAAATACACAGCGACAATTATAAAATTAATAAATCATTTGCAGCGATTTTGAAACTATAAAGTGTGTATAAAGTAAATGTTGGAAAGACGCATAAAAAAATAAACTAAAAATAAGTCTTATATTTAGTTAGGAGTGGCATCAGGATGTCTTTCGAGGATCATTGCTACACCCTGAAAAAAAAATGAATTCCCTCACTCGAACTCTTTAAAAATGTGAGAAAAATCATAGGCATGTTTTTTATCTTGGCAGAGTTAAGTGTGTGCTAAAAATAGTTAAAAAACACAGGACGTCAAATAAAGACATTTTATGTAGTCGCTTTTCAAATTTTGAGTTCTGATAGATTTTTAATTAACTGGGTTCCTACCTGTCCACCAGCAGCGCACGCGGCGACAAGTCCTAATTGTCCATCTTCTCTAACCAGTCTATTTGCTGTGTGCATTGCTAATCTTACTCCTGTGGCAGCAAAAGGATGTCCAATGGAAAGGGAACCTCCCCAGGTATTAAATTTGTTTAATGGTGGCGTACCAACTTTAGAATTTCTCTTCATGTATTTTTGAGCAAACCAATCACTATCCAGTGCTTTAAAGTTAGCTAAAATTTGTCCCTAGAAAAAAAAGCGGGTGGACCTATAGTACCTACCGCAAGATCAATATATTATCATTGCTATACGGTGCATTTTTTTAAAGCGGACTATAGGGTTTTACATGTTAAAGTTATTTGCTATCTAAAACCAATGACATAACATAAAAGAAGACATAAAATTCAATAGAGGAATTAAAATTTATTTTCTACTTTTCTTTTAAAATCGCGTCCTGCGAAAATGCGATATGTCTGTGGAATTTTAGTGGCGAAAATAATCGAAATATATAGGTACTTTTTATTTTAAGTGGAGCTCACAGAATAATTTTATAATAATAATGAATAATAATTTTAAAATCATTTTTATACTTACCGCAAAAGCTTCATGAAATTCAAAAACATCAATATCCTTCATAGTAAGTCCAGCTTTGTCGAGAAGAAGGGGAGTGCCATAAGCAGGTCCAAGAAGTAATTGATCAATTGGGTCTTGTGAGACATAGAGAAAATGTCTTAGATATGCTTTAGGTTTTAATCCTAAAGATTTGGCTTTTGATTCAGTTGTAATAAGGCAAGCTGATGCTCCGTCAGTCTATAATTAAATATGTTTTTTCTATTTTATTAATGTCACAATAATTACAACTTTTTTAAATCCAATATCTGTAAAATCTAATATCTGTAATCAACCTAAGCAAACAAATATATTATTTAATAAAGGGTCTAGCCGGTTAACTATATGAAAAGTGCCCCAACGTAGTTTCCATGTTCTTACCTCGTAAATTATTGTTCTTTGACAGAAACATTTTTACACCAAATTTCAAACCCCTCCTCTCAGTAATGAGGGAGATATGGGGGTGGCAACCCTTAACTTAAAAATTAATTATGTTTAAAACTGTTTGAGATATCTCAATGAAATTTTAACTGTGCATAGTTATTTATAAGGTTTATATAATATAATTTTTTCAGCTTTTTATCTCATTAATAAATGGTAAAAAACAAGATGTTTAATTTTTAGGGGTGGTTTATCATACTTACCGCCGGAGTGACACCAACTAAAAAAAAATCGTATAATCGTATATTTTCTAGTAATAACATAAAAAATTACACAACGCTCGATTAGGTGGAACATTATTAAAAAAAAATAAAAATCAATGTGTTATTCCCGATTCCTTCATTTGTACGCCTTATACTTACATGGATTCGCCAAAATATATGCTTCATTTTATTTGTCACATTGATTTTTATTTTTTTTAACAATGTTCCACCTATTCGAGCTTTGTGTAATTTTTTATGTTATTACTAGAAAATAGACAATTATACTAATTTTTTTTAGTTGGTTTCACTCCGGGGGTAAGTATGATAAACCACCCCTAAAAATTAAACATCTTGTTTTTTACCATTTATTGAGATAAAAATCTGAAAAAATTATATTATATAAACCTTATAAATAACTATGCACAGTTAAAATTTCATTGAGATATCTCAAATAGTTTTAAAGATAATGAATTTTTAAGTTAAGGGTTGCCACCCCCATATCTCCCTCATTACTGAGAGGAGGGGTTTGAAATTTGGTGTAAAAATGTTTCTGTCAAAGAACAATAATTTACGAGGTAAGAACATGGAAACGACGTTGGGGCACTTTTCATATAGTTAACCGGCTAGACCCTTTATCTTCAATTCAGATGGTTTGTTACAAAACTTAAAATTTTACTAATCTCACTGAAAATAGTAAATAATCAAAAACATATTGCATAAATCAGGAAAGATAATTGCGTTTTAGTGTTGTATTTTTCGTACCTAAACCGAGTACACGCCAATTAATAATAATAATAATTATTATTATTATTATTATTAAGTAATTTTCAAAAGATTTAACTTTAATCTCAAAATCAACGCATTCGATAAAAGAACAGATCATTCAAATTGACAGATTTAAATTAAGAACAAGTCCAATGGACTTGTAGATTCAGATGACTGTAAATTGATTTTTTTTTTATTTAATATGCCAAGAGGAAAAAGTCTCGTTAAAGAAATTACAAATTAGTACGCGTCAATATGTAAACATTTTCCAATATTACTGTTCCTACTTAACTTTTACTTACTAAATATGAAGCATTAGCTGCAGTAATTGTACCGTGAGGTTTAATAAATGCAGGCTTCAGTTTTGCCAGTTGTTCAGGAGTAGAAACGCGAATTCCATTGTCTTTTGCTATTGCCTTGTCACTACCTGGAACCTTAAACACAGTATTTATTTGGTGGTATTTTTCACAACCTACATATATTCTGCTATTCTATTTAAAGTGTTAATTTACCTGGATTGGAATCAAGTCTGTAAAGTAGCCTTTATCAGAAGCTTGTTGTGCCAAACTATGACTTCTCAAAGCAAATTCATCCTGCTCTTTACGGGTGGCAGAAAATGCAGCAGCAAGTCTATCAGCAGAATGACCCATAGTTTCACCAGAGGAAAATTCAGCCACAGCCGGAAGCTATAAGCACATTTTTTTTAAATCTAATTTCAACAAATTCTTTCTTAAAGGTTAACTGTTCAGCTAAGTAAAAAAGTTCTCTTTGGATTTTGGTTAAAAGATCGTTTGTGTTATCTGTTTTAAGCAGGTTAATTGAATTTTTAAACCCTGTATTTCAAAATGTTATATATCTATATCAGTGGGGGCTCGTGGCCTAGAGCATAGGGGTGGCTACAAATAATTTTTAAAAAATCGGATTCGATATTTTGCCAAACATAAATATAAAATAAAAAAGGTTCATTGGTGTTGGTCTTTAATTAATACACGTGCGTATACTGGAATATATCTATTTCTATCCACTTGTTTGCTGTGTTTGTTGTTACTTTGACGATATGCGGAATTTAATTGAGAGGCGATATTAACCGTGCCCAATAAAGCAAGTTCAGTCGAATAATGCATGTGCCGATGTGCCGTGCCTCAACTTCGTGTTTCTTAATCTTTTGATGTAAATGTATCAAATCTGTGTGTCCTACCGTTGTACAGGGTCTTCCAACGAGGACTGAACAGGGGCTCATTTTTGAGCTTCCTTGTATTTAAAGAAAAATCTAAAATAGCCAATCGATGTACTTTTTCCTGCAGAATGCAAAAATGAAACCAAAAATTTATTTGAACCAGAAACAAAAGAGTTACGCTATGGATAAGGTGTTTTTTAAATGGAACATAGCTTTTTTTAAACGATTTTCGGAACGAGTGATTTTTTTTATGTCCGTTCTGATTAAAATATTTAATATTGTGACAGCTATTTTTATTAAATTTTAATGTTTTATCCAGTATAATTTAACTTCAACCTGTTTGAAACATACACTAGGTAATAAAGGTAAAATCACCTTGAAATCCTTCAAAGTCAAAAATTTTACAAATTTACTAGGTATAATATTGGTTCTTTATCCTTAGAATAGTATTGAGTGTGAAAATTTGCAATAAATCTCCTTGCTTCTCTTGCATTTTCTTGGCATTTGTAGAACAAGATAACAATCTGCAATCTCTCATCTAGTGAATATTTCATTTCGGCAATATTATAGTAAATTTGTCAAATTTTTTGACTTTGAAGGATTTCAAGGTGATTTTACCTTTATTACCTAGTGTATGTTTCAAACAGGTTGAAGTTAAATTATACTGGATAAAACATTAAAATTTAATAAAAATAGCTGTCACAATATTAAATATTTTAATCAGAACGGACATAAACAAAATCACTCGTTCCGAAAATCGTATAAAAAAAGCTATGTTCCATTTAAAAAACACCTTATCCATAGCGTAACTCTTTTGTTTTTGGTTCAAATAAATTTTTTGTTTCATTTTTGAATTCTGCAGGAAAAAGTACATCGATTGGCTATTTTAGATTTTTCTTTAAATACAAGGAAGCTCAAAAATGAGCCCCTGTTCAGTCCTCGTTGGAAGACCCTGTACATGTTTCATCCATACCTTCTGAATAAAACAATAAGAATGAAAAGTAGAACAGTGCGTTCAAAGTTTCCCAACCGCATATCCACTGGTTTTTTTATACACCTCTTTGGAGAAATGTCTTGTAAAGCAACGATTTGCTGTTTTATCCGATGGAGAAAGGTTTAAATCAGGGGTAGGCCTTTCAAGGGGTTTAATTGACTTTTTTCAGTCAACGAAAGCCTCGAAAAATCACTTTTTACAATGTTTTGCACGCTATTTGCGATTTTCCACACATTGAAATACCAAAAAATGTCGCAAAACGAATATAAACGCAAATCGCCCACAACACCGCGGAATAAAACAGTGGACTGCTGGGCTTACCGACCTAGCGCCATTTCGCGTTTATGAAGTATCGAATTAACCCGAACGAACGTCAACGAAGTTGAATTCTGTGGCTCAAACAATTATAGCCTCGATGCAACGGCGGGATCGAAAGAAACCCCAATTAGCGGATAAGTGCAAAACCTCTGTATTGTTTTTGAAATAAATGTAAAATCAGAACAAATACTCAGAATATTTTATTGAAAAATCGCTATAGATATGTTTAAAATACATAAATATTGTTTAATACAGTTTATTATTATTTCTGAGTACTGTCGGGGGAGGGTCGCGCCCCGGAGAACCTATGTACCGACCGCCCCTGATCTATATGTAAAAACACAAAGTCGCGATTTCAGTTTTAAAGTTTTTCTGCGCTGTGCTTTACAAAAATCACGTGATTTTAAGAGTTTGGCTATTCTTCAGTATTCATATAAGTCATAAAGAGAAAAATATAGGTCCTCATGGAGTACTACTGCTGCAAGTAGAATGAGTTGGTTAATTAATTGTTTTCACAAAACGTAAGTGTGTAGAGTACATTTTATTACTTATATAGGGTAGCCACTTTTTTTCAGGACCAAATTTCCCTGACGTTTCCCAGTTTTCCAGACAATATTTGAGCTTTTCCCCGACTTCGCAACAGAGCAAGCGATTTTTTTTTACTCCATCTTGACTAATTTTCAGTGCAAAATTTTTATTTTGTAATAAATCGAGTTTTAAGTAGCGATGGGATATCTCGAATGAAAAATAATCGATCATTCGATTATTCAAATCACTCGAGATATCTCGAGAAGTCAGCGCGATCATTCGAATGATTTAGCCGAGAGATTATAAAATAATAATAATCGCCTTTCGCCGCTTCGAATGACGAGACGAAATACGAAATGATGCCGCCGCCGACTCGGCACTCGACGTTGCGTTACGATGCGATTGTCTCGGATGTGTTTTTCATTCGAATGATCCTTCGATATCGCTCGAGCATTATTTCATCTCGCGACAACGCATAGCATGTTTTTAATATTGTCTGGGTCTCGGATGATTTTTTCATTCGAATGATTGTTTATTTCGAATGATCCTTCGATATCGATCGAGCATTATTTCATCTCTCGACAACTCATAGTGTTATTGCATGTTTTTATGATATATACAGGGTGTTAGTAAAGTATGTGGCCAAACTTGAGGGTATTATTCCTTACTTAATTTTAAGACAAAACATAGGTCCATAGTCATAGGTCCTAAAAGACTTTGTTTTTAATACACAGGGTGTTGAATTTTTGTAAAAGGTTTTTCCTAAATAACTAGAGGACGCAAATTAGTATAAAGTTGAAATTTGGTTACAATTTTTAATGCATAAATGGGAGTCATGATAATTTGTTTAAAGAAGTGTTTTTGTTTTCATGGATCTCTTACTTTTTTGTTTTTTTTTTAACAAATTATACTAATAAATAATGTTATGTATAACTTTATATTTTTTTGTTTTTATCGAAAACGGCCAATCCAAGCAAAAAAAATTCAAGAGATGATTTTTGTGTAGTTTTATTTGCTATATTTTTTGATTCGAATGATTATTTCGAATGATCATTCGATTATTAAAATCATTCGAGAGCTAATATTTCGATTATTTAATTCATTCGATTATTCCCAATAGGGATGTCGCGAATAGTAGTTTTTACTATCCGGCCAGACCGGATATTCGGCCAAACGCTAACCGCCGAATCCGGATATTCGGCCGAATATCCAACAGTTTAAAAGGACGAATTGAATTAAAGTTTGTAGCTGCTATGTAAATCGAGCCGCCATGCCCGTCGTGAGATAATTTTTACTGTGTAATGCAGACCGATGACCTGCAGCAACCGTACGCCGACGCCGTCAAGCGTGTAAAGTTGAAAACATTCGCGGGAATCCCCGAAATGACGGGCGGGTTTCACCGAAATAGTAAAAGTGGGTTATGTTATTTGTTTGGTATTTATTTAGTTAGTGATCTGATAAAACAACAAAATAATGTAAAAATGACTACCAGTAAAGTTTGGGAATATTACTTAATTGACGAATCTGATGATAGCAAAGCAGTATGTGGAGAATGTAATCAAAAAATAGTGCGAGGCGTTGGTAAAAATGCAACTACTACTTCGTTATGGAATCATATGAAATATAAACATAGACATCTGTATCAGAAACGGAAGGAGGAAGATGCAAAGGAATTCACATTCCACACAGGATATTCGGTCGAATATTCAATTATCCGGTCAAACCAGATATCCGGCCCAACCGGCCGGATAGACCGAATATTCGCGACATCCCTAATTCCCAACACTAGTTTTAAGTAACAATGTAAAAGTGCGAAAATCACTACTCGTCATATAAATGTACCAAACTGAAGATTGAGATAAACTATTGATATAATATATATATATATATATATATATATATATATATAATAAAAGTAAATGCGAAGATTTACTTCTTCGCTAGTGCAGCGAAAAGGCCGTGAATGAAAAATAAAATTTTTCATTCACGGCCTTTTCGCTGCACTAGCGAAGAAGTAAATCTTCGCATTTACTTTTATTATATTACCTATAGGCCAAGAAATCTTCCATTTTTCTACTATATATATATATATATATATATATATATATATATATATATATATATATATATATATATATATATATATATATACAGGGTGTCCCAGGATAGGTGTTATGATAGGACAAATGGGTCAAAAAATTTTGAATTTGAAAATGGCATTTTGGGAACATGCCCCGCTTGGTCCAAAACTGAGGAATACAAGATTTCACTCGGATTGGTATTATACAGGGCGAGTTATAACTAAAAATATGAAAAATGACCAAGAGTAAAGTACTCTTATTTGTCCAAATGGAACAAAAGCTTAGTAGAAAAAGTTGTTCAGAAATGTAACTAATATCATAATTTGAAATTACAGCTTTCTAGTCAATATTTTTATTTTTGTCAAATTCCCAAAATGCTATTTTCAAATTCAAATTTTTTTGACCCATATGTCCTATCGTAACACCTATCCTGGGACACCCTGTATATATATATATATATATATATATAATAGAAATATATATAGAATATAGATAAGATTGATAATTAAAAATATGTAATAACTGAACCATAGGAAGTTATTCCATACAGTGAAATTTTTTTTTGCAATACTTTTATACCAACAAGATACACTGAATTTTATTATCTATCAATTTGACGGCATCAATTTTTACCTTGTTTGGTATAAACATTTTATTTATTCAAATTAAAAAAAAGTACAGTAAAGTCTCTTTCCAACTAACACGTGATTTACACGCTTCTGTTTATAATACTTTGTAGTGTTCCGTGAAACGGAACACTTTTCACGGAACTCTTATGAAATCACTTCGGTGTCCGGCCCGTCCGTCTGCCATAGGCGAGTTTCTCTGAAACTATTCGACGTAAAAAATTGAAATTTAGCACAGAGATAGAGTGTGGTGGCCCAATTATATACGTGAAGTATAAAAAGTAGAATTTTGATTCTGGGGGTTAATTTCGAGGGGTAAAGTGGGACACGGAAAAAAAATTTCAAGGCATCATGTCAAATGAAAACTTATTGAAGCACGAATTCAACAATATATATGATGAATTTTTTATGCATTTTTTAAAACATTGTTCGGGAAAAAACGCTTAAAAATTCCTGTCCCCCACCCTTATCACCAAAAGGATCACATTGAGAATTAGGTGCAGATTGAACGAAAACTATCAGGATTAAAAAACTTTAGCGATACGATTGCTTCACCTTCCTTAAATCTTACCTCTGGAGTAAAGAAGTCTGGTCTAATAGATGCAATTAAAGCTAACTTTTGTTGGATTGTTTTAGCCTTGTTGGCTCTTAACAATAAACTGCGCATTTTTCTGCTATGTCTAATAGGAACATCCGACATAAATTCCACTCCTCCAGCTACAATCATCTCATACACGCCACTGTTTATTAACCCAACAGCTAAAATTAAAAATATTATTGGAAGCATTGCAGAAATGAATAGCAACGGAGGGTAAATTGATTAAATTTATAAACCGTTCTTATCTAACAATGAACACTGCACCAGTGAAAATTTCTATAATTTTGATAAAATCGCTAAAACTTTAGTAGTCATTATGGGTATAAGGGGTTTGTACGAAGCTAAGTGTCTCATTAATACTCGACTCCATTCATTAACATGCCCTCGCCTCCTCCTGTTCCTAGACCCACGGCGCTCTTCTAGTGGCCAGCGCCTGATCACGAATTGTAACATAGGTTAAATGCAGGAAGTATTTGAGACAGACAAAAAAGAAAGCGAAATAAAATTAAATATGTCGTAAAAACAATAAGTCGAGGATCCCACAGAACAACGCGAGTATTTGACTTTTTCCTTTATGGCTAGCGGTTTTTTCATCGTCAGAATCAACGATATAAAACCGCAGCCGCTGCGGCAGCGACAATTCATGTTGGTCTGTGGGATCATCAAATCGGGCAGTAATATTGATTTCTGAAATAAATACAAATAATATAATTTAAGTAGATAAAACTAGGTTTTTATTATGTGAAATGCCAGTTGTAGCAAAAAAGCATTCCCTATATTTATAACCATTGAAAATATTTGAAATTTATGCCAATACGAAATCCCTTTTTGTGGCGTTCATGTGGGTATCATATTGATATAAGGAAACTGTGATCGGATCAACCTGATATCAAGGCATGATACAAATAAAAGAAGATATGATACCGCGCAGATAGGCGTGGCCATGTACGTCACGCCGTGAGTAATTCCGCCATATTTTGTAAACGAGACACGTCTTTGTTAAGATCGCGTTGTGTTTTAAAGTTATTTTTTGGTGTTTTTATATCACTTTTAAGAGTTTAAAAGTGAAAATGAGGTGTGTTGTGTATGGTTGTGATATGTACAATCGATGCAAGGGCTTTATGCTCGATACTGAAGTTTTTAGCTTCTCCAAAGACAAAGAAACACAATGTGTTTGGAAGCGTTTGTGCAAACGGGAAGATAAGTGTAATGTGAAAAATGCTACAATCTGTTCCAGACATTTTAACGAAAGTGATTATGAAGGTAATTTAAAGCATGAATTGTATCATGTCATGAATGTCAAATGTGTTTGATGATTTTACAAACTCACTTCAATAAAAAAAGTTTACTGTGACAAACAATTGCTAAAAATCTCCACGGTAACGAATCACCAGACTTTAATCGAGAAAATACGACAAACAAAGAAACTGAAAAAAGGCTATTTTCTTAAAAATAATTTCCTGGTTTACCTAATTTCATAAATTTAAATATTTTTGTCTTGTTTAGAATAAGTTTTGCTATTTTAAGATTTTTTTAATTTGAAAAATCAAAGAATACAGAAATACAATAATTTTTATTAATTTACTATTTAAAATGTAAAAAAAAACCAAAAAAACTATCCTAAAAAACATGTTTCCGTCGCAAATATACAGATGTTATTCAACGCAAAAAATATCTGACAAATTATAGAATCAAACAAAATTCTTATTTATAACATTATAACATATTTTCGGAAGGCTCTGTAGGTATAAGAATATGCCTCTAAATAAAAATTATTAGGCATAGTTTTATTTTATAAATTTATTTACCTTTTCACGTAAATAAATACATAGGACGCAATTGGCAGGCAATTTACCGATATCTATTATTTTAAATTAAGTTATCCCTTCATTTACATGATTATTTTAAATCATATACTTTAAAATTTGTATTATAAGCAGGAGGCGAAGTATATTGCCAATAGAATTTATATAAAATCGCCTTTACCTAACGTAAACTCTGTATTACGCGTTACAAATTTCAAAAATAACTCACGGCGTGACGTCATGCGCGAACCCGGACGAATTTGGCACGGTTTGGTATCAAACCTTCTATTTATTGTATCATGATAACAAGGATTACTAGTCTTAGCGATTAGAAAATAATCTACAAAAAGTGCAACATGGTCCGAAAACGGACCGAGTGTACTCGATGATCATCACATGTTGTGATCTTGCTTATCCGCTTGATTCGGGGGGTTAACGGGATTATTAAATCAGCAGATCGATTTTTAAAGTTATGTTTTATATCTATTTTTCCCGATACATTTCAACGTTAGTAATCTTATAAAAATTATTTAAAACGACTGTAGCATTTGTGAGTGGAGAATCTAACATTACGATCCCCAGAATTTGAAAAGACGTTAATAATAATAATAATAATAATAATAATAATAATAATAATAATAATAATTTATTCATGTCAAAACTACATAAGTAATGTACATACGTCAATCTGTATATCACAAAATTAAAATTTTTAAAGTCTGTATTCCTTAATAACTATTAAAATGTTTAACAAGGCAAAGTTAGCCCATTAAGAGCTGAACCAATAATTAAATATATTAAAAAGACATGATACATCCATTCACACATTAAAATTATTTACATATTAAAATTGAAATTCAAAAACTCATCAAAACAGTAGAAACTGTTTGTGACAAGGATCTCGTGTACTCTTTTTTTAAAAATCTCAATCGGTAAAGTTTTTACTTCTATGGGAAGTCTATTAAAAAACTTCACAGCCCAGTAGCCAGGGCCATTTTGACACCTTCTCAAACGCCAGAAGTTGGGCAAAATATCTCGTCTACGGCGCGTTTCATACTGGTGGACGTCCTCGTGAGTTCTGAACAGAGTCAGGTTGCTCCTTACATACAGGAGATTCTGCATGATGTAAACAGATGGGAAGGTAAGTATCCCAAGACCCACAAATGCTGGCCTACAATCTTCCCTGAAACCCAATCCTGCCATAGTTCTGATGGCCTTCCTCTGCAAACCAAAAAGTCGACTGGCACTAGCTGAATGTCCCCATACAAGAGTAGCATATGAGAGATGAGAATGAAACACACCGAAATAAGCAGTTCTTAGAACACTCACAGACACCCTGTCTGTAAGACCACGAAGTAGGTACAGGCCCCTGGTGAGTCGAGAGGCAACCGAGTCGACATGGTTGTCCCACAACAACCTCTGATCCACATGAACCCCCAGAAACTTTGCACTTTGCCCATCAGAGTTTATCCCACCCAGCTCCCTCATAGAAAACACCACTCTATTGGTCTTGTCCCTATTCAACAGCAGCTCATTACTACAAAACCAGTCTTGAGCCCTCTCCTGTGCCACCACGGACTTCCCCAGTGACTCCTCCAATGTATTTGCACTGGCACACATTGTTGTGTCATCGGCAAAAAGAGTAAATTTAGATAGTGGATCAGATAGAGGTAGATCATTTATATAGATTAGAAATAATATTGGTCCCAGGATAGAACCCTGAGGCACACCAATAGTAGTTTCACACCTTGCCGATGTCACCCCAGAATGACGCACAGTTTGACATCTGCCGCGCAGATATGACTGCATGAGCTTAAGGCTTTCTGAGGAGAATTTGTATGCTTTAAGTTTTCTTAGGAGAATCTCATGGTTGACACAGTCGAAGGCTTTGCTTAAGTCACAAAATAGAACGGCACTGTACTGAGACTTATGAAATGCATCTAATATTTCTGCAATTAAATTAAGTACCCCCTGAACAGTACTTTTATTTTTTCTAAATCCAAACTGACAACTATTAAATAAATTATTGCTTTCAAAAAAGTAAAGAATTTGTTTTGACATGCATTTTTCAAATATTTTTGATATTATTGGTAAAAGAGATATTGGTCGGTAGTTCTCAAGTAAATCAGGATTGCCCTTTTTGTACAACGGAATAACTAAAGCCTCCTTCAAGACCACTGGAAACGTGCCCTCTCTGATGCATAAATTAATAAGTTTAGTTAGAGGTATCAATATGATATTTTTAACACTTTTAATAATCCTAACATTACAACCAAATATATCACGACTGTTCTTATTTTTTAGATCATCAATACAATCCCTTACCTCATTATAACCAACTTCCGAGAAGGAAAAGTCATTTAGTATTGGTAAAGTTCCTAGATCCGCCAAAGGGTCCCTATCGGATTTGGGAATACCCTTCACGAGGTCATGTGCTACATTTAAAAAATAGTTATTAAAATCATCGGATCTTAAATTATTGATCTGATCTTCAGTCTCAACTTTACTCTTTTGCCCATTTATGATCTGCCACATAAAACGGCTAGAATTACCAGATGATCGAATAAGGTTATCATTTGCTGTAATTTTAGCTTTGCGAACTGCATTTTTATATAATTTTTTATACTGTTTATATTGTTCTTTGAAGTTATAATGATTATACTGTTTACTGAGCTGTCCAAAAAATCTTAACTGTTCCCTCATTTCTCTTAGTTCATTAGTAAACCAAGTAATATTATTATTTTGATCTGATCGTACAACATATTTCTTTTCCGGAAACGAACCCAAATAGGCCTGCTGGACAACAGAACTTAGGTTAGGTTAAAACAAGCTGTGACAACCAAGTGAATTGAAGTGAACGTGACGTCTGAAAACTAAACTCGTAAAATGTTACAATCAACACTGAACCTAAAACAGCTGGTGGTAATCCAACTGATCCCATGATACAAATAAAAGAAGGTACCTATGATACCAAACCGTGTCAAATTCGTCCGGGTTCGCGCATGACGTCACGCCGTGACTTATTTTTGAAATTTATAACGCGCAATATAGAGTTTACGTTAGTTAAAGGCGATTTTATATAAATTCTATTGGCAATATACTTTGCCTGCTGCTTCTAATACAAATTTTATAGTATATGATTCAAAATAATCATATAAAATGATAAATACATACATTGATTGATTGATTGTCCACATCACAACCATACACAGCACATCTCATTTTTACTTTTAAACTCCTACAAGTAATATAAAAACACCAAAAAATAGTTGAAAACACAACGCGATCTTAAGAAAGACGTTTTTCGTTTACAAAATATCGCGGAATCGGTCCCTGCCGACGTAAATGGCCACGCCTACCTGCGCGGTATCATATCTTCTTTTATTTGTATCATGAACTGATTCGAGATCACAGATTCCGTAAAGGCCTATATTGTACAGCAGAGGCCGTTGAGCATTTATAGCGCATTTCAATCTTAAAGACCATTTGTGCATACATTCGCTGATATCATATTATCTGATGGAAATAATAGTACAATTTGCGTTTAATTTTCTACTTGATATTATCAATTTTAGTAATATTTTAATATTCAAATACATTTTTTAAAAGAGGCATATCCTTTGGGTCCGAGTAATATACTAAACATTTTGCTCTTTAATATTAATGTTACCTGTTGTCATAGCAACATTTGAAGAAATACATGCCATTGTAACAGTGTGGGCTGGAGTTTTGTCACTGTAACCTGCACATAAAGCTGCTTCTCTGGCTATGTTCGAGGTTTTTACCTCCTGAATAACGGAACCATAAATTACATAATCTATCATTTCTTTTGGAACACCGGTTTTTTGTAGAATTCCCCTGAAAGGAATGAGTAATATAAATTGCATATAAATTTTCTTCTTAACGGTCAAAAAATCTAAGACTCATTCTGGCAAACTAATTCTTTGCTATCTAAAAAGCAAAGTTCTTATAAATGTAATGAGTAACGTGTTGGCGTATTTAAAGGATACTAAAATGTGACCTTCTTCTTAAGTTGATATTTTCGAGTTTATTCTATGGACCTCCTCCCCAAGATGAAATTTTGGAATTACCTTTACCTGTTACCTTTAATACTGAATCAATTGGACCTAATTAGACCTACTTTTGGTGAAGTCAACATTAATATTAATAATCACCTTAAAGCAACTTTTGCCAATTCGTGTGGCATCATTTTTGAATAATCAGTGCCAGACATTAGAAATGGTGTTCGGACGCCATCAACAAGCACAATGTTTTGACCTGGTGATTTTAATGTTTTCTTTTCATTTAACTGACTTCCTAATGAAAATGTCCTTAAAGCATCTGAAACAAAAATTACTGAATTAAGTAAGTGGGAGTAAGAAACACTTGTTTCTGCAGTTTCCACTACTAATTAGATAAGTTTAGGGTTCTACAAGTTTTCATCCAAAATAAATTGAACAAAGAGAGATTATTTCTATTACTAAGTTCCTTAATCCGAAACGCCTCAATTGTGTTAATTTTAAGCCTTTGTTTGCTCGATGAATAATTTTGAAATCGAGAACGGGTATCATCACAAAAAACAGCTTAGCGTATACAGCGGCTCGTATAAGTGTTTGCATCGTGAACAAGCCGAACGGCCCATACCGACCCAAGATGGAACGACCTTTCAGAAAAATTATCGAACTATCGTGCGATCCACCCGATCCTGTCCGAAATTTTCTAATATAGTTACATTTAGGGTTGGAACGAACGTACACTTCCGGCCGGATTTACTCTTAGATCCGGCCGGAACTAAGATTTTTTTCCTAAGTCAGGGAAACAGCAATTTCTGTTATTTTTATAAACTATGCTGTGGCTTAACAGGAACAGCGATCAACGAAAGAGTAAACAATTACTTATTACTTGACAAATATTAAGCAATTCTATCCAAAGGAGAGCCATTCGACTTATCAATGACCCAGCCCTCACGAGAAACCTCCCTTCTCTCGCTCATCGCCGCGCTGTAGGGGTTTTATCCCTTTTCTACCGCTACTTAAACGGATTTTGCTCTGAAGAGCTAGCCGGTATTATTCCCCTCTTGAATGTCCCTAACAGAACAACAAGAGGCGCGTTAAGTATGCATCCCTTTACTGTCCAGCTAGAAAAGCCTAGAACAGACCACTTCTCTCGCTCATTCATACCTAGGGTCTCCAGAAATTGCCTGCAGATGTTTTCCCTTCCCGTCCCAACCTCCAATCCTTCAAATCCCGTGTCAATAGACTACATTTCCCTTCTCTTCAGACACCCACGGTACGTTAGTACTTAGGCTTGAAGTCTACGTGGGATGTCTTAGATAAAAAAAATGGCGCAATGGCGCAAAACTACCTAATATTACTTATGCAACTTGAATGACGTATTTTTAGAAAATCATACTGTAAATAATCAGACTAAAAATAGATATATGGATAGTAAACTAAAATTTGGAGGCCATGTACCATCGTGCCGAAAAAAAACCTGGTATAGCAAAATATATTCTAATCTAGACTAGTATAAAATATTTTCTTTGAAACTGACAACCTTATGAGTTTGATTTGAATTTTTGAAAATTATACTTGTCCAAAATATACCTCCGTTAACTCCAGAGCAAAAAAGCCATAATATACAGTCGTTTGAGGGATGTGGTCCATATAAGGAATATTGCAAAATAATTAAGAAACAGTAAAAGTACTGTTGGCTAAGAACAAAATCGCACAGTATGGAATAATTACAAGGAAAATAGGTTCTGGCCGCCCCAAAATCTCAACTAACGCTCAAGAGAAGGCATTAATAAATTTTTTAAACAAATATCCATTTAATACAGCAACTGTAACGAAAGAAGAGACCAGTGGCGGCTGGTCCTAAAGGGCACAAGGGCACGTGCCCACTCTAGATTTTCGACAAATAAAAAATCTTTCATCAAAAGTAAAAATGAAATAATACACCGCCGCGCCTCAATACATACCTCTTTCCTTGCATGTCACACCACGGCGAACGCGACCGCCGGCGACCAAAACTTATCTCCGGGGACACAGCAGATTGGTCCCAATTTCATCATCAATTTTGGTGGCGACGCCGGTCTATGCATTGGAGAATTAGGGTTAAAATCGCGTGCTATCGGCATCTGGATGGGTACAATATTTCGTGTCTCCTAGCACTTGTTTATTGTTTGGATTTCGAGCGGCGTTGTCTTTGGCGCGGCGGCGGCGGGCGGAAGAGATTATTGCACAATTTTATGTTTAGTTTTCTTGATATATTAACACGTGAAGGCCTAATAATTTTTTTTTGTGATCAGTTGAGGGATATTTTTTTTTATTTAATTAGTCTATTAATAATTAGTAGTGCATTAGTGCGTAGTATTACTAGTAATTCTAGTACTGTGTATTTTGTTTTGTTCTTACTTTTGGGTTTTCCCGATCCGCCGTTTCCAAAAAATGGAATCAGAAATAAACTCAGTGCAATATTTACTACAAAAGACTGTTTTACAATTTTTTAAGTATAGGTATTATTTATTGATTTGTATTTGTGCCCCCCCCCCCCCCAAACAAAAAAGTCGCGAGCCGCCACTGGAAGAGACCAATTTCCGTGGTTTGGCCAATACGGCTCCAAGCAGAATTTGAGGCTCAGATATAGTCGGCTGGTACTCGTGGTATTCTTGACAGAAATAAACAAGCAAAGGAGAGTCGAATATGCCTATATATATATATATATATATATATATATATATATATATATATATATATATATATATATATATATATACAAGTCGAAATGATTTATGGAAAAAGGTTACATTTTCAGATAAAAAAACTTTTCAGTTGTGTCACAACGGAAGAATCCGCGTTTACAGGCCAAGAGGAAAGAGGATACATACAAAACCAGTCAAAGTGGACGGTTTTCAGGCAATGTATGGGGCTGGATCAGCGCTAGGGGTGTTTGTCAAATATATAGGGCAGAGTCAATGCAGAGTTATATCGCAATATTTTAAATGAAGTCATGATATCATCTGTTGGCGTATTATATGGTAAAGATTTAATTTTACAGCATGATAATGCCCCCCCCCCCCATATATAAAGCCCGAATAGTTGAAAATTATCTTGAGGAAAATCAAATCCATGTTTTATGGCCCTCGATGAGTCCAGATCTCAACCCAATAGAGAACGTTTGGGGAGAGATGACAGGATGTATGTATAAATACGACTTCCGCCCAAGAAATCAAGAAGAACTACGACAAAAAATAAATGACGCATGGGGTGCAATAACAGAAGAGTACACCAGAAATGTAATTTTAAGTATGCCAGAAGATTACAACACGTGATTGGTAAGAACGGTGCTATGACCAAATATTTTTAAAAAACCTGTTAACAGTTCACTAAGACGAGGAATGAAATGGTATAGAAAACTTGCCATTGAAATACTGTTGAGAACAAGTATTGTAAATGCACATTCACTATTGCGCTGTCACGATAAACAAAATGCGCAAAAGGCGCTGTGTAGAGTGATACCGGAAAATATCAGAGTGTAGGAAGAAAAGAGGCGCAAAGAAAGTCTAAAAATACAAAACTGTGTGGTGGTGCTTGTGGCAAGCACTACTGATGTCTTGATTTTTTGAAGTGCACTAACGTACGAAATAATATTTTAAAATTCTAGCTTTAAAGTTAAATTACATGTTTTCTTTTTTTAGAATAGTATTTTGTTTTGTAAAAAAATAGTTTTGTTTGGTTTTATTTCGAAATATATATTTACAATTACGATTTTGTACTTATATTTTTTTACCATTCCACAACCCGCTATCTTTAATAAAAAACCTTCAGGCCAAGAACGATTTCTGCACTCACAGGCCATAGATTAAAATTATACTAGTATGTAATGCTTATGGCTCTGAAAACGATAGCAGTATCACGCGGCTTAGAAATATATTTTACCTGAAAGACATATGCGTCTCACGCGGCCATAGGGCATAAACAAACCGTGAGACATATGGTATTCGATGTGTTTTAATGCAAAAACGCACATGCTTTATTTTCTGGCAGCAAAGGCACTATTTTTTTCTTTTTAAATAGTTACTTTAACTTTAGGTTATATCTTGGAGGATCACCGTTTTATTAAAAACAATTATCAGCATTTATCATTGTATGAATTTGAAATCTAAGGTGAAAACATACTTAAAGCTTAAAATGCTTTACTGACATGCGCTTACCTTGAAGCATGATGAAAATGAGTGTTAAACCAAAAAATATTTATTTATCCATAATAATTTATTACTATGAACATAGTTTAGTCATATAGGTAACAAAAAGAAAAGTACCTATATTAAAGGTGTAACACAATAATAAAAATAATAAATATTAGAAAATATAAAGTAAAAATGTTGTTGATATTGGAAGAACTATATCTGTTCTTACACAATATTTTAAACATTAATTGCTTATTAGAGAAAAATATCTAAGAAAATCTAAATGTATTGTACAAATTGAAGTTATTAAAGTAACAAGAAACATGAAATCTTTTAAAATATACACTTAATAAAAAACTTTATAATAAAATGATTTAGAAATTTACTTACATCTCCATAAAATACTTTAAACACTTCAATTTCTACTATTTTAGTTATAAAGTTTAGATTTTCTTAGATATTTATAAGTAAAGATATTTCTCTGACAAGCAATTAATATTTGTGTAAGAACAGATATAGTTCTTGCAATACCAACAACATAGGATGTTTGTCTATCTTTTCTAATATTTATATATTCAGTAATCTTTTGCATAGGTAAATGACAAACAATATGTTCCAGCTAAGCCAAATTTAGCTTTGCAAGTCGAGATGGGTATTCCATTGGGGTTATCTGTCATTGTATATGCCAGAGAATTTAATGACTTCTGTGACTTTGTTCCTACAAATTTTTGGTTTTGAGTTATAGAAATGCAGTCTGGAATTAGGAATTTAACACAAGACTGCTCTGATCAACTTGGTTATCTTGTTTGATAGTTTGTAGTGCTACTACAGTTAACTACATCTATCTACACTAGTGACATCATATTCTACTACACTATACTGAAATATCAAACAAACCTATAGTAAAAAAACTTATGACACAGAATTTAATATTCATTCAGCCTGTTGCTCAAAACTTTTAATCACATCAGATTAATTGTTGTTTATAGTCACCTTTGGCAATGACATTAACATGGGCACTGTCACATTATAAGTGTTCAATTAGTTTGATTTTTGATTAAATTGTTTGTGCAACTGGTCGATCATGAATGAAAAACGGCAATATCTTTATATTGCTTTAGGTCAAATCAATGTTGGTGTGTGTGTGTTTAGTTTTTTCCCACTTGAGTAAGTTCTACCAGATAGGTAAATCTCTTTCGCATGTATTACTATACCAAAGTATCTATAATACAACTATGAATAATTAACCAGCTTTTTGGGAGTGTTCAGTGTGCATCTAGCACATATCAGATATTCAGTTGTTAATGGGAACCGAAAAGTTAAACAAATTTTACCAAAAAGTAAATAAAAAATATTTTTGGAGCTGCGTGTACACTTTGTAAGCCATATCTACTATGTTAAAAAAATCTGCTCAAACATGGCAAAAATTAGGACAGCTCTAGGAAATTCTGGATGTACCTACAATAATCTTATATAATATATGTACCTATAGATTAAAAAATAAAATGTAATAAAGCACTGCTTGCACTGCAATACTATTTTAAGTTACATTTTAAGTTTGTTCTTTTGTGTTCGATAAAACTGCACTAAACTTTTTTTTTATTTGTAGAAAACATCCATTAAAAAAAATCATTGCAGGTTAGTGCAGTTTCATGCAACACAAAATATCAAACCTTTTACCCAAGTACTCCTATTTTTTAAAGAAAAGGACATGCAGATATGTCACTATTTTGGTCAATGCAAAAATGTGGACTTTGTTCCATAAACCAAAGGGTCTCGCACAGGGTATTAGTTCAAAATATATTAAGTACTTACTAAAAGATTGCCGTTTAAAAACTAATGTTGCTTTGGACACACTTTTGGTCAAGTAGAATGCCATTTGGATTCGTTTAAACAAAATTAATTTTTGAGAAAATCGACAAAAATAAATTGAAAAAAATCGTCAGGTTTGGTTTAATCTAATACTGAAAGCCCATTAAAAGCAGCCAAAACATTTAAATTCGAACTGAAAAATAAAAATATTGGACCCCGGACTGTTGGACTTTAACCCCAATAGTAAAAATAATACAAATTTACAGGTTTCAAATTCAATTTTCCTGATAGGAGGTATGTTCGTTACAAAAAATAGAATAGGTTTGTTCGTTAGCGGTGCACTAGTTCATAGAAAAAATATTTCAGGGGTACACTACTTTTACACAGAAAAAAAAACAGAAAGCTTAAATCTAGTACATTTTACAATAATGTACTAGTACAATTTTAAATATAGCTCGGGTCCAGGGTTGCCAGACGTACGATAATTATCGTACATGTACGATAATTTTAGAGCACGTACTATAAACGATAACAAATCATTATCGTACGCACTTTGTACGATAATTTTCAAATTAGCGAATACGCCCAATTTTTGAAAAAAAAAAAACAAGATAAAGTTCAAGTACCGGCATCACATCGACTACGACACGACTCGGGCGTCGGAGCTTACGTGTTGACTTGTGTTGGTTATAAATCTGTGAATCACCAATGTAAAAAACAATTAATAGGGCTAAGCCCGAGTTAAACTCAGAAGAACTCAACTGTTTAAGAAGGAGTAGCTATTAGATAATAATTATAAGAACTGGCGAAATTTCGTTGAAGGTATGCCTGCTTTATTTGGCACTAGTTACATTCTAATACATATTATTTATATTTATTTAGGTAAAGATACGGCAGGATGTGGGTACTGCAATGTTCAATTTAAATCGGAGCTTGTCAATGAAGTTTATGAATAGTAACAACTGTATTTTATTCCACTTCAGAATCGATTTACATACACTCTCGTGACGTCATCGAATTCATTATGATTAAAAATATCATAAATCTAATTCACAGAAAATTTACATTTTTTGATATTTATATCCTATGGATTCAGGACTTGTGCCGCTTGTACGATAATTTTTCACAAAAAACGATAATTTTGTAGGGCCTGCACGATAAAAACGAAACTAAAACCTGGCAACCCTGTTTGGGTCTGCCAACCCTGCCAACTGGCAACGCTGCTCATCTGCTCATCCGGTGTCCATGAAATCGTAAACGTTAACGACTTCGTTGTTATTTTATTATTAAAGTTACTGGAAAAAGAAAGATTTACAAGAAAGGTTGTGTGGGTTGTGTTTAAAATTGTTTCAGAATGGCTAATAACGACTCAAATGAGTATTCAACATATGGGGGCAATTCTCAAAGAAAAGGTAACTCCTTGGAAAACGTTACAGATAGGTCACAAGAAAATACTGATGGAGAAAATGAAAATGACCAAGGAAGTGTTAACCAAATGGCTGTTGAGTATGTTAGACAGCTTCTCGCAGAAAAAATGTTAATTGACCAGTCGAAAATGCCTAATGCCACTCGTTTAATTGATGCTGGTAAGAAATATTACAAAGCTTTAATTTTCCATAATTTTGTTACTATTGTGTTCATTGTAAGCAGTAAGCAGTGGCGGCTGGTGAAATTTTAAAGGTGTATATCTCTGTTGCTACTTACGGGACTAATGCTAAGTTCAGGGGTTTTGGATAGTGAGCCCACTAGGAATGTTTTGGTAAAGAAAAAAAGGTAATTACTTAGGTACCTATTTGGATTAATGGAAACACCAAATTTTTTGATGAAATTTTGCTCAGTTTTGCTCAGACCCTAATTTCGGGTCGTGGAACACAAATCTGAAATCAGTTTTTTGCGGTCTCATGGTTTTTCCAAAAATTTTTTAAAACTTTTGTTAGTTTTTTATGGATTGCTTTAAATTTTGATAGTTTTACTTTAACACATCTCTACAAGGCATGACACAATATAATTCTGAACTATAGGTATTTAGGCAAAATCATATAAAAACGCATAAAACATTAAAAAACTAAATAAAAATAACACTCCAAAATTCTGATGGAAACATACCAAATTGCCAAATTTACAAATAGTTTTTCCTACAAATTTTTAGATCAGCTTTAAAAGGTGCATTGGCAGCGGGTTAGCGCTCTGTTCTTTAATTCTTTTTTGTGAAATTTTGGCATTAAAGCTGTTGTTAGAAATGATTTTCTTCTTGTGGCCATGGAGTTGTGAAATACGTTCTTGGACCTGTTTGCTCAGTTTTAGGTTTCATCAATATCTTTTTAAAATTTTTTATCTTTGTTGAGTTTTTTACTGCGACTCCGCGATTATGAGTATTTTCTCTTTAATAAAAAGAGGTTAGTGGTTCCTTGGTTTAACATCATAAATAAATCTCAGGGTTTTTTTGGTATTACTAAGATAGTTCTTAACAACTCCTGACTACAAAAGTTCCAAAAGGCAATACTATACCTTAGGTGTCTCTCAATTAAAGAAAAATAAACATTGCATTACGTGCGTTAATTAATTAAAATACGTGTAGAAGGTCATATTTCTACTTCATTTTATGTACATGGCATAAATCAGATATCTTCTTTTAACCTTCAAAAATTGGGCCCTGGCATAGCTGTGATATTCGAGTGATGGCTGTTGATTGAGTTATTTCAATGGGGTTGAAGCTAACGACCACAGCGATATTAAACGCTCTAAGTACACATATGATATTAATTTTGAAGCACATACTTAAAAGGTAAAAGAAAGCCCATATAAGTGTCTGTAGGACTTCATTTTAAGCATATTTACCAAAAATCCAAAAATTATTTCAATAAAAATGTAGATTTTAGAGAATTGTTTTCCAAAAAAGTTAAGGAATCGCCACTAGGGCTATTTTTCATACACAAATTATTTTACCTCCATAGGTGCTTTTAGAAAGTCATTTTAAGCATATTTACCACAAAATCACAACATTGTTTTAGTAAAAGATGTACATGTTCCAAAATGCAGCCTCCTATTATTTCATATTGCATATAGTTTTAAGAATTTGGGATTTTATATTTGTTTATTATTGTAGTACCTAGAGTTTCTCATAATCTAAAAAATATATGTATGTTCTCATAATGTAAAAAATACTAGTAGTAGTAGTAGTAGTAGTAGTAGTAGCAACTATATGTTGCCATTTAAAAATCCAAATTTAATATGGTACTAGTTAAACCGACTGCCCTTTCAAATTTTTTTTTAACTGTCTGTTTAATACCTAACTGAAAACCATACTTTTCAATTCGAAGATTTCTGAAAATCTTCCAATTCTGGATATTTTTGAATAGTATTAACTAATAAATTTTCTGCCTCCAAAACATTCTCAAGGTTATCGGCCATTTCAGCTAATAGCAAGTAGCTAGTAAAATTCATAGAGTCTTCTATGGTAGCCAATACAATGCTTATGTCTATGAGCAGACATTGAAGAAAAAATTGTCGAAGAATATTTGATTAAAATCTTTGATATCTTATTCTCAACACAGTCATGCAAGTATTAAGGCTTACCTGAACAGGCAAGTGGGTGAACAGGTATTGTCCGCCCAAGTTACCGACAACAGCCATTATATGCGAGTAGAATACTATACTTTATCCAGGACTATCAAAAAAATTTGAGATAATATTAACATATGTTTTTATTTTTAAATGTTGACGTTTTGAATTAAACTCGGAATTAAAGTAACCACAACAGCGCGACAACGCAACGTGACGAAGCTAATGTTTTCATAGCCACCTTTGTTTTTTATTTTGTGCGTACAATCGCATTCCAAGGCGGTTTGGATCGAGCATAGCTCTTGGTTGGAGTTTGGATCGAGATATCCGTGGAAGTGGTGAATAATGAAACCATTATTCACTAGTGAATAATTAATATTATTATTATTTCATAAACTCATGTATAATATCAAATTATAGACGAGTCGTGGATAAATGAGGTTTACAAGCTTGATTAACAAGCGTTTGCCAATGCTTTGTTTCCATAGTACGCAAAAAAAACATTTTTAAGGGTTTAGCTCCCACATAATCTAACCATAAAAAATTAAATTATGTTTAAAACCATAAATATCTATTTATTTATCAACGGTAAACCATTTACACAATTCTATAATACACTAACAAGTCATTAAAAAACTTGAAACACATAAAAAGAAATATAAAGATAATAAGTACCTATATCACATTTAGTTATCGCATATACAAATCAACAGGAAGTTAAAAAATCACAAACCTCAACAACTTTTTGAGACTGTCCAGCTTCAGACTGAAAATACAAATATTGTTTTTGGAAATAACAGTATTTGCCTGCCTGATAATTCTGGTCAATGACTCTACAGCCATAAGTTGTAGGATGAAATGGAATTATGAAAGTATATGTATGGCGACCACGTCTTTCCACAGTGTTTAAATTAATAAGACATAGAATTTCAGGACAGTCAATAGGACCACTAATAATGCTCTGCAAAAAAACAAACATCACTAACAAATCTTCTGGACTCCAAGGTTTGCAATCCTAATAAGAACAGAATTTCATCATAGGTATACTCTTCACGAGAATACCCCAACCTAAAGGCAGCAATCCTTAAGAATTTGCGCTGTATATATATCCATAAAAACATAGTAATTTATCACAATTTGCAAAATAAAAATATTACAAGATATTTTTTTTGAGGGATCAAAAATATCTAAAACATACAAAGTCAAAGAATATGTGTGGAAAAAATATTTTTTGTAGTATTAGAAAATATGAAATTGTACGTGAAAAAATGATTTTTTTGTACCTAGTAGTAGAAAATATGAAATTGTACATAATTACATACATATAAATATACACTAGACTGCCAAACAAATTACCCTGCTCGCTGATAAAAATAGAGTTGAGGCACGTGACAATACAAAAAATGTCAAGAGGAAAACTTACCTCTGGATTTACTAAAAAAGTTTAAGATTTAGTACCGGTTTAAATTAAGGCTAGTTCGCACTATAGGGACGCTCACGCTCCGAGCACGCTCAGCTCACGCTCCACGCAAATATTTTTACTTGGGTTGCAATGGAACCATTCACATAGGCGCTCACGATCAAGGCACGGTACGGTCACAGACGTGCGAGTATTGTCGAAGACAATATTTGAGCTTGATCGTGATCGTACTAGTCTTGACTTGCGCATCTGTGTGAATACCACAGCGATGACGAAAAAGATGGAGGGGATGAAATTTTGATTGAAATGGTGCGTAACTACCCTGATCTATACGACATGAGTTCACGAAAGTACAGTGACAACACTTTTAAAAACGAACTCTGGACGGAAATAGGAGAAGTGTGAAATTCTCCAACAGTTTTTCGATTTAATAAACTCTGATGCACCCATATTTTTCGTTTGCGTTTTAATTTCAATTTCTCCTTTATCCAATGATATTGCTATCATTGCTAAATCAATATTTGACCGATTTTTAAACATATTGAACACGCACCACAAAGGTAGGACACTGACCGTAAACTGAGCGTGGTGTGTGAATACTTCAAAACATCACGAGAGCGTGAGCTGAGCATGGCCTGAACGTGAGCGTCCCTATAGTGCGAATCGGCCTTTAAGATATAGTTGATTACTTCGGTTTTGACAGGCTTTTGTCCTGTCATTGCTAATAAGTCGTTATTAAAAACTTATGAGTTATTCTAGTATTTTTGCGATTTGCTTGGTTTACAAATGATTTTCATCTTGGAACATGTGTTAGAAAGAATTTAGTACTATTATTGTAGACAGTACGTACTAAAATTTCCACTTTCTTCATAAATTTGCGAAGAAGCTCAGAAATAAATTCCTAGTATAAAATTTAGTTGTCCTATTTTTACACTTGTCATTTTAAAGCTTTTAATTGTCAAATTAGACCGGTCCCGCGATAGTGAATCTGGCCGTTAAATTTTAAATGAGCCGGTAACAAAAGTTTAATAAATTATTTTAATGCTTAATTGCAGCTATGCATTAGGTATAAATCCTTACTCATACCTATGGGACCTATATTTTAATCATCCCAATAATTTTTTTATTTTGCCACCACCTTTTAAATGTCCAATCTGTGTCGTCCCATGTTTCGGAGGTATGAATTTTAGGATGTAGAATATTTAACTTTTTCAAAATTATTATTCTCGTATTATTGACTTTTCTCCAATAAAATGAATTGTTTGTCAATAATTTCCGAAGAGACTCTTGGCGGAAAGAAATATCCATTTTTTTAATATGTCTGTGGGATTTGCTGTCGTTGAATAGCATGTTCTTTTTAAATATTTGCTGTAGATGACCTTATCACACCCGTATGGCTTTTGGCAGCGTAGCCGTTTTGTTTTGTTTTTTATTGGTACTTTAGGAGTATTATTCGCCGCCTCTTTAGCGCAAACTCTGATTACTTTCGCAGTTACATTGCGCGCCTGAGTTTGAAAAACCTTTCTTGCAGTAATTCCAAAATGCTCGACCGATGATGGGACGACTATGAGACATGTAGCAGACAGCTTAAGAGGCAGTAAGTCATTTGCCTCTGCAAAGGGGGAGACCGACTCGCAGTCCGCCAAATAACTATTATTTTTCTATTCGAATAAGTACATTACCGACGCGGTTCGTATCATTGTTGTTTCGACGATGCGACGAAGATAAGGAAAACGTCCAGTGTTGCTAATGTTCTTATAAATATTTTACAGGAAAAAATATTCTGGAAATTAACTGAAGAAAATAGTATATTTCTCTAGTTTTTAAGGATAGGTATTACAGGGCTAATTTTGGGATGTGGTAAGAAAAGTTTAAATCTTATTGCCGAAAGATTAAAACAGTTTTTAAAACTGGTTTACAAACAAATTGGCAACGTTGTTTAAGCCTTGCCTTGCATTCTTTAAATTCTTTTGCTGGTTGCAGATATCTTGGGCAGACAATACGAAAGCTGGTTTTGTATACACACGTGAATGTACTTGCTCAAAAAATCAAGGGCTCTCAGGTTCATGCCGCACCAGTAGGTATCCCGTTACTTGATACCACCCCCACTCCTCCTCCTATGATGCCACAACTCCGCCCCCTTACGTCACGACGTACGTCCTACACCAAAATGGTGACGTATGTCCACGTCAGCTGTCATCTGTCAAGTGGTTCTAAGCAGGGATGATTAGATCAGGGGTGGTTTTGAACAGGGTTGTTTAGAACAGGGATGGTTGTGAAAAACCCTGTTCAAAAACACCCCTGTGCTAAACAACCCTGTTCAAAACCATCCCTGCCCTAAACAACCCTTTTCAAAACCACCCCTGTTCTAAACAGCCCTGTTCAAAACCACCCCTGTTCCAATCACCCCTGTTTAGAACCACTTGACAGGTGACATCTCACGTGGACATACGTCACTATTTTGGTGTAGGACGTACGTCGTGACGTAGGGGGGCGGAGCTTGTGACGTCAGATGGAGAGGAGTGGGGGTGGTCTCAAGTAACGAGATACCTACTCGTAGCACTGGCATGACTGTGTGTAGTCCATTCAGGAGTTGTCGCTTATATAGTACCACTTGTATAAAAAAATTATCCCAAACGTATTGGATGCAGGAAGTTAAATCTGCTCTATGATAATGTATGCCATTTAATCAGCCGACGCAATGAGGACGCGTCTAAGATTATTGATATTCTTACTTGAAAATACAGGATCGATTTGGATGGCTGGTTCATTTCTAATATTGTCAAAGTTTCGACGTTAATATGACAGACAAACGAAGCTACTATGTATAAATTAAAAAATTGTAATTGCAAAAGAGAAGTCTTAACTGCATTATGAAATTTCTTGTACCTAGTAGCACTAATACATTCTACATTATCAAAAGTATCAATGGACTATTTCTTATTAAATATTTTCCTATATATTTTTATACACAGTTATGAAAAGTTACAGAACTTTTTTTACAGAAATTAAAAAAGTTCAACAAATGGGGAGACCGCCACCAAGAGAATATAAATATGTTGACGTTTTTCGAGATAAACCAATTAAGGTTGCAGCGAAAGTTATTGTGCCTGTGAAAGAGTTTCCAAAGGTATGTGTTGTAAACCGTAAATTCATAATTGTTTAAAATTGCATATTATATTTACGCTCAAAATAAATATTTCAAGAAATACTCGGACACATCATTCTGTGTTTCCGGCGGGAGGCACTAAATTTTCTAGATGTTTTCATCAGTGTAATAACCTCCAAGCAGGGGTGACCAATATCAAGGTACGGTTCTTTAGGCCGCGATCTTTCAATTTCCAAAAGCAAATTGAATCAGCGCGACACACTCGCTGCGTTACATTGGAAAATAGCCAGCAATGTGACATAGCAAATGTGTCTAGGAGCCCAAAGATCAAAATGAGGTGCGACATACGCATTTTACCTCATGGAGTTTCACGTGCTTTTATTAAATATCTATAGTGTCCATCATTCACGCCTATACAGTAGTACAAGAGGTATTCAAAATGTCGGATGTTTTGACAAATGCCTGCAATATTTTGACAGCATTTATGGGGGATTCAGTTCTGCAAATCTTCCAAAGATTCGGACAGAGTTTGTATATTCGAATGATCATCGAATCCCCTTCTTCAAATTCACCTTACAGTAAACGTTTCACCCAAAAACTGTAGTTATGATGAGATCTTGCTGGAATATCATATTTTCTCTTTTGTAACGCTCATCGTCTTTCATAATTTTCGGATATTTTGGGGGTTCAGAAAATGCTATTAAACCAACATTGATAGAGAATGTGATATTCCAGCAAGGCGGCACTCCTCATCATGCATTACCTTTATGACAGTTTTTGGACAAAACGTTTCCTAGATGATAGGATAAGATGGGTAGAAAGGGATGTATCAAAGGTTTTATTGGATTTTTCCATGGGGACGTTTAAATACCAAAATTTTCAGAATCTCTCGAAGATTTGGCGAGCCGAATCATCTATAAATGCAGCCAAAGTATTCCAGTCAGTGGTGTGAGTCGGTCATATGACCGCGTCATTTTGTGCGGTCATGACGTCATGACCGTCACGTCACATTAATAAATGACCAGGTCATTTAACCTAACCTTAAATTTCATGTTTCGACGCAAGAGCACAAATTAGGCAACGAAAAGTCACGAGCGTCATAGAAATGAAGACATCACGCGTGCTTTGTCGCATTTTAGAATATTCCTGGCTTAATTCTAAAACGAGACAAAAACGAAATAAGTGACGAATTTGCACATGACGCCGAAGAACATGATGAAACTTAAGGGCATGCTTTTCTTTTTTAAATTTTGTAAGAATATTCTTTTTTACCTACAAAGTATTTTTTCTACGAATGTCAATAAAAACCTTTATTGTATGTTCAATAGTAATTTCGGAACATGGTGCATTGTGTTTTACACATTTTCATTGTGCTTCAATCACCATGGTGATTGAACTACAAAGTTCCCATTGTGCACGGGTATTTTTTACAAAGGTGGCGTTGACATCCAAAATCTTTATAATTTTTATTTGTGGAATGTCAGATTGACATTTTTTGACATCTTAAAAGGAAAAATATTACTAATCCCATTTTATGTAACGGTAACATTCGTAGAAAAAGTATAGTGTAAAACTCGCATGGAATGACCATTTCCTACTCGTATGATTTGCAGCATTCGCCTGCGGCTCATGCTGCAAACGTCATACTCGTAGGAAATGCATGTCATTCCATGCTCGTTGTACAATATACTATTTTAAACTTTTAGTTTTATGACTAATTTAAATTAAGGGTATTTTTTATAAATGACCTATATGACCGTCACATGACGGTCATTTGTCACGAATGATAAATGACCGTCATTTCACATCACTGAATTTCCTTTCATTCTTCGCAAGATCCGACATTTTAAACACCTTGTATTACTGAATGGACGTGAATTCATTCATTCAACATTTAATAAATTAACACGTACCTAATGCCATTGACAACTCAAAATTTCAGATGTGCATTGCATTTCTATGTAGACCTGAAAGTTTAAATTGTCACTGGCTCAAATCCAAAAAGTAAAACGATGTGTCACCCCCTTTCCATTTAAAAATTCTAGGGTAAAAGGCACCAATCAAAATATCTATAAACAAAAACTGGCGTGTCTGAGCATTTTCCGTAATTTTCATAGAGCATAAACCGGAGTGTAATGTTTTTGGTGACCCAAATACTCGTACATTTACCGATTGATTGAAATTAACTAATTATATTTTGTGCAGCATGCGTATAATGCCAATGTCCATATTTTCATTCTTTTAATATAGAAATAAACTTTTAGAGGCGTAGTCGTTTTGGGGTTGCTGAGCAGTGGAAATATGTATTGTAGTGAAATTGTCGGTGTTTTTTTGTTTGCCTTTTAATGGATTTTATCCATAAACTTTTAAAAGTGATGCGTCAGTGTCAGGTGTGTGGAAAATTGGACTATTTTCATCCGGAACTGTCTTTTCACAGATTGGCTCGAAAAGCCAAGAAATCGGATATTTAGCGTTCTCTCCCTCTTTCTTTGTACTACACACGCGCAGTGTGTGAAACAAAACAATGTAAAACTCAAGCCATCCAGAAGTGGGACTCTGCGTCGTTATAGTAATCTGCTATAGAAATCTATTAGCGTTTTCTACTATCGTCAAATGTGCAACTCTGTTTAGTTGTAGACAATGATCGGGTATCTTCGGAACTCGCCAAAGTGGTAACTGTCGGAGCTAAAAACATTGCGGAAATTCTAGGAATTTTTAATTTTATAACTAGAAGCCTTGGACAGAAGAAAAAGTTTGATTATATTTATATTTAAAAGTATGGTTATGTCGAGTGACCTTTCGAAAGTCTATTACAACCCACGTGATCCAATAGGGCGGTTGTGGGCAAACATAAATGACATTTAGTTGTTTCCCATATGAACAGTTAAGAAGACGAGTATTATTATAGATTTTATTTTTGAGACTTGTGTTTCTTAAAATTGTCTTGTCTACCCTGCAGTGGGACTCTGCGTGGAACTTGCTTTCTACTATAGAAATCTATAAGCGTTTTCTACTAAAGAAAATTTGCAACTCTATTTAATTTTAGACTAATGATCGGGTATCTTCGGAACTCGCCAAAGGGGTAACTATCGGAGCTAAAAACATTTGCGAAAATTCTAGGGATTTTTAATTTTATAACTAGAAGTTATGTATAGAAAGAAAAGTTTGGTTATATTTAATGTTCAAGGTTCATGTTCAAAAGTATTTTACCCTTTACCTCAGTTCAACTTTTTCAATTTTTCCATGTGACATCCAAAGCCCCTGTAGAACTAGTAACACCTAAGTACAGCTTATACCATAACACAGCTGTGACCTAAGTAAGTTAAACAGGGGCGCGCCCAGGATTTTCTCAGTAGTAGTCTGTAGGAGTGTCTCAGGAATTACGCGATTCGGTGGATGTTTTCAATTATTAGTGCACTTTTTAAATTTTTGTGTGTCTAGGATGTTAGTTTAGGAGAACTGCAGTCCCCAACCCCACCTGGGTACGCCACTGAAGTTAAACACCGCAACGCAAGTCGCAACGTCATCAGCCGAGAACTTACTGCCATTGTCGACTGGTGACGTTGCGGTGTTTAACTTGAAGAAGGTCCTCACAGACGAAAGAAGCGGACAGGCGCTTCGTTTGTTAAACATGCCGGCATTCAACTAATCATATAATGAAGCGCCTCTCCGCTTCCTCCGCCCGTGAGGACCCACTTTTACAGCGTTGCTAGTTCTAGCATCTTTGGCTGTTTATTTGGATCTTTTTATTTCTGGATGAGCTTCAGCGACGTTAATCAAATAAAGCCAGTGTTCATTCTTACGCGAATACTACAAAAATACTCTTTGTTTGTTGCTTATTTAAAACTATTTAGTAAAAAATGTATGTATTTCGATCTTAAAATTTTTAACTAAGTAATTTTTATCCAAATTATAAGCAAAGTGCCATGTATGCATAAAAGCACATTAAGGAGCTTTCACTGGTCCTTTTTATTTTTTATAAGCTCTGCACTTAGGACGATTTGTGGTTATACCTAATGCCAGAGTGAAAATGTTCAAAATTTGTAGACTCGTTAGGTATAATCTTAAACAGAAAAAGCAATAGTTCAAACATATGACCTCTAAAGCCTTCGTTCACCGAACACCACACCGACAGTGCTCTGCTCTGATCCAAAAATATGTAAACAACTTGATTCTCTTGTCGTTTCAAGACGATAAGATGGCTGCCACATAGTCGACTTCGAAACCTACTCAGAGTGCGGAACGATTGCTCCGATTCTACAAATAAAATTCTACGACATCGCGGAGTCCCACGGCAGAGTAGTTTCATCGGTAACGCTACCAACCTGCATACTTGTTGCATTAAAGTCGACCTCCCATGTGCGGAAATAAAATGATAAGATCATATGATTTGTATCGAAAAATTACCCAAGTAGTTAATTTACTGCTGTTAATGTCTATTATTGAGTAGTTTAGCAGAAAGAAAATTAAAGTCGACAGCTAATAACTAACAAGTATTAACTTTTATTTAGGTTAGAAGTGCTTTTGTTTCTTCTGTTAAAAAATGCGGAACACATGAGGTTTTATCGGTGTTTGGCAAAAATGACCGGTGTTGCGTGTTTCCGTCTCGAGTTCCGCACATGGAACACAGTCTGTAGGGGGTATCGCATTGAACTTTGCTTAAAGTTGATTCACTGGATAAACTAGAGATGGGCTGTTATTTAACAAACTTATTTGGCAGTTACAGTTCGCTGTTTGAGGCTGTCTCGAAAAATAATTGGTTGGGAAATACGACAGCGACGCCAGCGACTGAATGATGTAACAACGCCACTTCGCCGCGTTGAAAAAAGATCGAAAAGCAAGACAAGTATGGTAAAGAACAATAAAGATTTTGGACCGTTAGGATGCTGCTTGCTGCTACTATATTACTATCGATTCATGATGATATAAAGGGTTGGTTTATTCATATATGATAACTACTGCGCTTCGCGGTTGAATATCTTAGAAAACAACGGCAGGAACAACCTATTTTAAACTGGTATTTTTCAAATAAAATAATAGTTGCAACTGTTATTAGAAAATAACAGATTTGCCCTTCTCTAGGAAAAACCTGCAGGATGATCGAAATGTCATATGTCAAAAATGTCATATTTTAGTTATTTTACTTTTGTGTCATCAAGGAACCCGAACGGACTTAAAATATATTAACTTTTTTTGGGCCATCAAGGAAACCAACCGTTCGTTTAATTTCTATATTTCTTTTTTATTTCCAAATAAATATTAGTAACCAAGCAGGTATAAAATCCCTTTTAAATACATAATAAATAAAACTCAAACTCGTATCTCTTGTGTATTTAACTTGCATTAAAATACGCAGTTATCGGTAAAACACAAAGCCCATTTCAGAGAAAATATCTACAGAAAATCTTTCCTCTAATTTATTTCTTCTAAACCGGCACTTTGTCGGCGAAACTTCAAAGGCCTAGTTTCCTTAGCAAATTTCTTATCTTTTAGTTTTATTGCTTTAACGTTCTAAAATACACGCATAAAAAAGCCAGAAACCATGGCGACAGATATCAACCCCCTCTCTCTTCACCCCGTCGTACCGAAGTATCGGGTCAACCCATTCAATTTCAAACCAATAGAATATCTGCTTAAAGATGATTCGTAAGTGTCATAGCAAAATATCCTGTAATTGGTCAAACCCGTTCAGGCTGATCCCCGAAGGGATCGTACATTTCATTTCAACTTGGTTCCCGTCGGGAAAACAAGTCAGTTCTTCAGCAACTCATGGTGAAGTTAGACGTGGTTGCGTCGCGCCAAGCGCGACGTAACCAAAGTTCGGTCAAGTGTATGACCAGTTCAGTCGGTCAAGTATCCGACCAGACACACGTTCACATATAAGTCTGTGAGAAAAAGTAATGAGTGCGGGAAAAAGTCCTCCCTCTCTATTGAGCCGTCAGAACTCCGCCATTTCCAACCAGGCATAGTCCTGCTCTGTATCGTGTTGTCATCCCCCGTTTTCTTCAGGCATGGTCCTGTTCTCGGTTCATAAGAACTCCCTGTTCCTCTGTCGAGCCTCTAGTGTTCAAGGAACCTTCGGCCAAGTGCGCCATTCGGGTTATCACCACCCCCATTAAGGCAAAGTAAAGCCTTACTTACACTCGATACCACATATCCCAATACTTCTTCTGGCCATCAGTGCCAGAAGAATGTTACATCCTTACGGGTCGTAGCACCCTCATATCGTAATACTTCTTCTGGCCATTAGTGCCTGAAGTAAGTTACATCCATTATCACAATACTTCTTCTGGCCGTCAATGCCAGATGAAAGTTACATCCATTCGGGTCACAGTAACTACCCTCTTATCTCAATACTTCTTGTGGCCGTCAGTGCCAGAAGTAAGTTATATTCTTTCGGGTCGTAGTACCCTCTTATCTCAATACCTCGGCAGGCTATCAGAGCCAGATTAACCATTTTGGTGCTTTGAGCAGGATCCATCCAGTTTTGGTCCTTATACTACTTACGTTATAACAACTTACAACGAAGTATTATGCAAGAAATAACATCTCGGAACACCAGAGTATGTAAAACTAAACTTTCTTCTTACAACTGTCAAAACCAATAGTTGTGAACATATACAAGTTAATAAATATACAAAGTGTTTCGTGAAATTGATGTATTTTAATGTCTACAGTTCGCAGCTATCTGAGATTGCGCACTCAGATGAAAATGAACCAGCAACCTATAGAAATAGTTTATAGTAAGGTGGAGGTAAGGTTTTGGTAGATCCCCTTATCCATCCACCTAGTTAAACTAAAAAATTCTATATGCCATAAACGCTGTTGTTTTACTTAACCCAATTAAGCTCTTTATTGATAGTGAAAACATGAGTAGACATCTTGTAGTTTTTAAAAATGTGAGTCCAAACTAAAAATTATTTAGTTGAGATTGTAGAATGTTCTACGATATAATTTTAAGCTTTCGTTTTTTTTTGTGTGTCAAAAGGCCAATCCAACATCTTTTGGGCGTTTTACCTGAGGATTCAGTTATCGTCGTTTGGGCAATCTGCGTATAAGGATGCCTTCTTTCCCAACAGATGGCAAGTAACTAACAAGTACCTGCATCGTAAGATATTTTTCTACATTGATTTAACTAAATGAATCATTGTACTGATATAATCATTAAGCAACAAACACAACGTAATATAGTATTGCTTTTATTGTGCGCCGAGCACATAGTACATATCTATACACGAGGTACCTATTTCCAAAATTTTATAAAGTACTCGGATCCCTACACTTAATACGTTGTCTTTACAGAATTAGAAAAAAGTTAAAAGGATTGTCTCCAGAAATGTATTCCTGTTTTAATAATTTTATACATTCAGTATAGTTTCTTCCTCTATTATACATATAACGGTTGATGATAAATTACAGTTTTTCTTAGCTATGGCTAGTTGCACTTACTTATAAGTAAGATAACAGATTATTTTCTTCTCGCAAATACGTAAAATATTGAAATGTTCATAGTATGTATATAAAATACTGAAATATTACTCCTTTCTTGTAAATACATAAAATACTAAATATGTGGCGGTTTTTATAAATGCACCACTATATTAAAAGATCGTAGGGCGTCTTTGAGTCTCATTTTGGTTTTAATATATTGTATGTTTTGCTAGTTTTTTTCTTTTCAGCAATCGCTCGTTCTCCCTACTTGCAGGGCTTAATAAAACAGATGGCACTCTATCGGATTTTTGAGCTACTTAAGCACTCATCTCCATAGGAAACATGAGCTTAGCCTTTTTTAGGAGTGAGTAAGAAAAACGCGTAGTAAGTTGGCAGCACAATCTTTTTTGTATTTTACGTGTATTGGTAGTATTTTCATGTCAAGTGTGTATCCTGTTACATTTAATCTAAGGTCAGGCAATATCCTATTAGTCTTGTAGTTCTGCATAGTTCTCAACTATCTGTTTGCAACATTTAGTTTAAATCTATCATACCATTTAGGAGCAGTTGCGTAAGAAACATACAAACACGCAGATTTTCACAATTAGTAATTAACTACCACCGACAAATGAAAAAATAAATCGATATATAAAATATAAAATGGTTTCAACGTCCGTCGTAGTAATAAACTAAAAAGAAAAATAATGGCTATTCGAACTGAAAGACAGTAAGTTATGTTTTTGCATCAAAGTACGGGGAGTCCAAGATCTAATGGACAACCCCGGGGTGGCAGACAGTAAGATTGCACCCTTGTTGGGGATCATCAGACTGACGTAGCCTTTAGGCAGCTTCCCAATAGCAACTTCGCCCATTCAAGTATATCGTTTTGAACAACGACGGTACAGAACACCCGAGAGCGCCATCTATAGGAAACCACTTCATTGCAACAACAGATCTCACTCGAGTAAAGCTGCTATCGATATATAGGTAGCTAGTAAAAACAATGCGGGAGCATGACAGCCGGTATCGGAGTCGATTTTTGATCATCACTCCAGATCTCCACAGTTTTGTGGTTTACACTAGGGATCGCACACACAATCCCACCGGGAAGCCGTGCAACCCCGCCTACAAAAGCCAAGCACTTAATAATATATAAATATATAAAATATAAAAAGGTTACTACGACGACGTTGAAACCTTTACCCGCATATATATATATATATATATATATATATATATATATATATATATATATATATATATATATATATATATATATATATATATATATATACAGGGTGTTTCATAATTGAATGCTGATCCTTAAGGGTGATAATCCTTGGATGATTTTAAGAAAAATTCTTTATATGAACATAGGTCCGCAACAGCTTTATTTCTGAGATACAGGGTGTTGAAATTTAAGAAAAAAATCTGTTTTTCTTCAATATCTCTAAAACCGCTTTGTATTTTTGTTTTAAATTTTGGTAGGTGCAAAGTACGCTTAAAAATACATTTTCTTCAGGATAAAGGTTTTTTTAATTTTCATCAGTGGCGTCCCTGTTAACATGCCCTGCAATATTTTTAATCAAAAAAATGATACGCCACTGTTTTTTTTTAAATAAATGTTATTTTTATAATTGCCTTCTATCTTCTCATAAAAATGGTCTCTTGACTTTTTTTTATCCGGCGTACGGTTTTCGAAATAAAGTTCATTCATTTGCTTGTCCCTATGTGATTTTTTTCTTGTAGTCTCAATTTTGCAATTTGTGGTAACCAAAGCATCTAGGCTAGATTTTTATATTTTATAGTAACTAACTATTATTTAGTTCTAATAATAAGCACGCATAAAAATACATTTTTTATTTGTAAAACTTAACCATTTTGGACAAAATATACCAAAATTAAATTAACTGTTTGCGTTTATAAAACAACGAAATGTGTTGTTAGCATACTAGATGTTTCTAGCCTACAAAATAATCCCACTCTTTAACGGCTTTAATTACTAGAACTAAATAATAGTTACTATAAAATATAAAAATCTAGCCTAGATGCTTAGGTTACCACAAATTGTGAAATAAGGAATATGCACATTTTTTTTTTATTGCATAAATCATTTAAGGAAGTCATTACAACCCCAAAAATGCTATTTTGAAGAAAATTACTGGGATAATTTAGCTAAAAAAAATTTTTACTTTTCGGAATAATTTATTACAGTTTCAAAAGCAGCCATTTGCTCACTCAAAAAAGTTACGTCACGCAGTGTTATGGGCAATCTACACTGAACGTGTTGGCGACTCAAATTAAGGTGACTTAAAAGGGGATACGGCAACACCGCCATAGTCGATACCTTCTACGCAACTGTAGTTGACGTTTTGTCTTTATTTATTTAAAAAATTTTTAGACAGTTGAATTAAATAATAATTGTATTATTAGTTTAGACAATAATATTGTAGCTAAATAATTGTCTTTGGCAATAGTTTGGTATGAATCTGGACTATTACAACATTTTTAAAGTGAAGTTTTATAACCTGATTACCAGGATTACCTCAAGGACTGT
The DNA here is from genome assembly GCA_963971165.1 of Philopedon plagiatum. Lineage (NCBI taxonomy): Eukaryota > Metazoa > Arthropoda > Insecta > Coleoptera > Curculionidae > Philopedon > Philopedon plagiatum. The sequence continues at coordinate 25,678,280 of OZ020195.1, forward strand.
CTTTATTCATCCAAGGTTATGTTATGGTTATGAGAAAGGTTATGAGTATGAGCATAAAAAGATTGTCATTTGGATATACTTAATAACTATAATAAGATTTAAATAAAACCTAAGAAAGTGCAAAATAAAGCGTTTAAATAAATTTTAAGAGTTTTGCCTGATGTATTTTATGTAGCAAGTGTACCTAAAAACATCATCATGTATTTCATCAAAAAATCTATACGGTTGTAAAAAATGCTTAAGCATCCATTGAAACATTTATGTGAATTTACTGGTTTATGGTTTAGAAATTTGTTTGTTCACCATCATATCGTTACCTTAGAGTTACACTGTTGTATGTAAAATCAACTAACTTTTGAGTGAGTGAGACATACCATTTAGTAACTGGAAACATGATATTTTACCTTTCATACAACTATGTAATTCTACTTGCCTACATCCTAACCTTGATCTTACAACTTTGAAATTGTATAGAAACCACAGACATGTGGACATACACTTATGTCATAGTGAAAAGTCCGATCTGACAAAAATGCGACATACAACAGTGTAACTCTAAGGTAACGATATATCTATATAGTACATATAAACGCATGGATATATAATTGTGGACAAACAAATTTCTAAGCCATAAACCAGTAAACCCTCCGAATGTCTCAATGGATGCCCGCTTTTTGGTCATTTTTGTTACACGCCAGTGTTCGTCTATGTATTATTTAGTCTATGATACTATTGTGTTGTGTAAAGTGTGCATATAATTAAAATATATGTTTATAGAATAATTAGTAATTACTTACCAATTTCTTCTATTTACAGAGTGATACATTGCATGTCTGGTTACATTTTTAAAAACTAATACCACTTTCCACAAACGATTCCACAAAAATAAACAAGGTTAGGGTTAGGTAGGCAACTAGGCAAACGATGATGACTAAAGCTTTCCAAACGGGGGTAAATCCAGAGACGGCTCTAACCTATTGCGAAATAAAATCAGTATTCGATGTGCAAATAAAATACAAATATTTATATTTGCCCACATTGTGTTATTTAAAAGTGCGAGATAAGAAAATACCATACAGGGTGTCTGAAAAGTCTTAGCATGGGCAAATATCTTTACTATTAATAAAGATAGAGACACCAAATTTTAGTTGTATCTTATTGGTTAATAAATCTACTTTTTTATGTAATTTGACTTTTTCAGCCCCCTTGGGGGGTTACGCTAGGGAGTTGAGGTCAAAAATTTTGAATGCAAACCTATGCCGGGTGGCCTCTTCTTTTAAAAGTCATTAAACCGCAACATTTTACCGCAACTCCCGTATTTTAATGCATTTTTACATGGCAAGCCTATAAAAATTATAAATCGTAAATCGTATAATCAGGAAATCAGGCGGGGCACAAGTCGACCATTAGTCGACCTCTTGTGCCATACAGTACCTACCACTCTGCGCTGCTATTTTTTGTTTTATGGGGCACTTTTTTTCTACCTTTTTTCCAACTTTACTTCTTTATTTGTCGTTTTTATATTTTGTTTTTTGACATCTGCGCAGTAGACCCAAATGCGTACCACCCAATCAAACTAAGAGGGCTAGACATGCGCACGAAATTTCATTAGATGTACTTTGGTGTCTACATTGAAACCTACCCACTTTCAAGAATATATCTCCAATAGTAAAACTACAACTACGTATTTAACATATTTGTACGATTTTATGACGTCTTACTTTTTTGAACATAACTATGTGACATTGTGACCAACCGTGCCAGCCTTACTAATCAGTTATATTACGCACGGACATATTTCCGGCATGGCCGCTTCTTCTTATTTATTCAAGCATTAGCCTTGCCATAGTTATTGAGACTTTTGCGTCCTGTGAGAAATTCAAAATATTGTATGTCTCACGGAACCCTCTATGCGCGAGTCGAACTTGCACTCAACCGTTTTTTTTTATTTCACACAATCACGGCAACGCTCATCAATTAAATTATTTCTGTCAAATACCGTATGTACTTATTTTCGGCATCGACGCCTCTGGTAACAGACCAACAGTGACTGCCTTACTAATTACGTTAAAAGTTGTTTAGACTGGCCACCATGAACTTCTTGGCAGTAATAAAGTCCGTTTTGGAACTCTGCCAAGAAGTAACATCTGAGAAAAGACCTTTAAAATGAGGTACCACACGGCATAGGGTTGCATTTAAAATTTTTGACCTCAACTCCCTAGCGTAATCCCCCAAGGGGATTGTAAAAGTCAAATTACATAAAAAAGTAGATTTATTAACCAATAAGATAAAACTAAAATTTGGTGTCTCTATCTTAATTAATAGTAAAGATATTTGCCCATGCTAAGACTTTTCAGACACCCTGTATGGGATTTTCGTACTTCGCACTTTCAAATAACACAATGTGGGTAAATAAATATTTGTATTTTATTTTCACATCGAATCCTAATTTTATTTCCAACTAGGTTAGAGCCGTCTCTGGATTTATCCCCGTTGGCAAAGCTTTAATGATGACAGGGTCGGTTCGGTTTTTCACGTGTCATTTTTTTAGCCACTGGCGTGTTCGATTGACAAAATCGGATTGATCCGGATCAGTTGACGAACTTTAAGGGAATGGCAGTGCAAAGAGATAAAATAGCATTGAAGTGACGTAAAGTGATCCTGATTGATCCAATTATTGTCAATCGAACACGCAGGTGTTTGCAGCGGTGGCAACGTTGCTTCTTCAGTGTGACGGTCGCTTTATCTGGTGTGGTTGGGTTTGATAAGTTTGATTTTGTTGTTTGTCTTCGATTATATCGTATTTTGTTAATAATCCTTTTTATTAAACAGTAGATAATGTTAAAAAACTAACCTACAGATATTATATTATGCCAGTGTAAAAGAATTCTCCAGCTAATGACTTGGAAAACTTCATTTTCTCGTGTCCAAAAGAGCCGGTGCTGGAAGAAAGTATACGTACTGCAAAATTAATCAAAAATTTTACATAAAGCGGTATCTATAAAGGTCAGTATCGCCAAATTCAAGTAAGCATATGTGACTGTAAATTTATTTTCATAGTATAATAAATAATAAGTATTGGTAACGAAATTCTTAAGGCAAAAAAGGAACCCTCTCTAAAGGGCATCAACTTCCAGCAAATTATCCGATTTTCTTTGCACGCACTCCGTTTTGGTCATTTCTAAACAATTTTTTTAATCAAATAAAAGGTTTTCTATCAACTAAATGTACT